>JAZGTI010000670.1:0-57530 GCA_036877585.1 Botia kubotai | reverse complement strand
TGCTGTCTGCTCCTACACTAGATGCTAATGGACAGCATAAGGAGACACTGAGGGCACCAGGGCATGTTGTGAATACATGAGCATCTTTCAAGCTACAGATAAATTAGTCGAATCAAATCTGCATGATTAAAAACAGAGTCTGTGCTCCTCCACCCACCCACAAGAAATGGCAATTCCAGAAAAATCTGTCCCCTTCTGCTACAGCTGATGTATTAATATATATATATATATATATATATATAGGGTTAGGGTTTCTGTTTTGAAGTGATGCTTTCATTAACATTCTCTACACCCCTGTGTTCTGTTTTTGAACCCAAAACACATTCTATAAAACCCCCTATTAACACCACCTATTCATTAAATCAATGAATTTGACAGATGCTATGTAACTACACATCATTGTAAGTGTGTTTGCTGGGCTTAAATCCACGTTCTGCTGCTGCGGCAAACAGATTTTAAAGACGTGGTTTTGCACTTCCCCACACAGAG
This sequence comes from Botia kubotai, assembly GCA_036877585.1. Classification (NCBI taxonomy): domain Eukaryota; kingdom Metazoa; phylum Chordata; class Actinopteri; order Cypriniformes; family Botiidae; genus Botia; species Botia kubotai. Next base: position 57,041 of record JAZGTI010000670.1, on the reverse strand, counting down.
ATGAGATGTGTCAGCCCACTAAAATGGCAGTAAGACGGCTGTCGTTTTAGCACCATGGACAGCAGCCAGCATACATCAGCACCACGGACAGCACACTGACCTGCCATCAGTGAGAGCTACAGGCTTGAGTGCAGTCAAATCCTATTTAAACAGAAGCGTGTGAGGCTCAAAGGAAAAGAGATGTGAGCTTTAACTCCACCTGTCTGTGATGGAAGAAGTGCTCAGAGCAAGAGCAGACGGAGGCTAGCGAATTCTTTAACATGCTTTCTGTAATCGAACACCCCACGGGCCGCTGCACCAGCCCATCTTTAGAAAACCTGCTCTTTGTACTGTGGAGTTCTGCTGGAGGTGGAAACACATCAGCGGTTTGGGATACGTCTGCGTCGCCGCTACTGCGGTGTGTTTTTAACCGTTCAAAGAATACCAACAGCTAGTGATGTTAATTGTGTGGAGAATTCAGGTCTTGTTAAAGCGCGACACAAGCCTTTGCTTTAGTGCTGTGTGCTGTAAAAACACTCTGTAAATACCAGCAGTTATCAACAGCTCAAAGCTGAGAACAAGTGTTCGCCGTTTGCGCAGCAGTACAGTGTCCAAAAAGCCAAACAGGAAAATGCAGAAACGTACTTCAGCATATTCACATTCTCTGGACACTCTGAACAGCTGAGTGTGAACACAATGGGAGGAGAGGAGTGCTGGATACAGCAGACACAACAATACAACACAAAGAAACACAATTGAATTACCAACGCACCTAACACACAAATCAACAAGAACTCTAAACAGAGTTTCCACTTCAATCAATCTTGCAGGTGCCAGAAATAGAAAAGCAAACAGAGACACGGTGCTTTCCTGTCTTCAGCTGTGGCTGAGGGTGATGGAGTATGCAGCACTTACACCAAGAAGAGGCAAACTGTTCCCCTCCGCTATGAAACTATTGAGCTGTGAGTGTACCACAAGTATGCATGCGCTTGTGTTTTTCTGCCATATTGCAAAAAAATGCAGCTTGGAATATCTGCTGTGTCACTGCCTTATCTGATTTGCCCAGTCTGTCCTTTTCTTCAGCACGCCTGTAGGAAGTGGGGTGGGTGACCATGGGGGGCACAGCTCTTGTTGACGGGGTGGTCAAATGTTGGGAGGGAATCTTGGCAGCAGGGATGTAAACAGAGCTGAGGGGAATTGAGGACACTGTCTTGGCTAAGTGATAGAGAAGCTCTGGAGACTCTGGTCTGGTGTACTGCCGTGTGGAGCACTGAGAGGGAGAAAAGGTCAGAGTACAGCAGATACAGCGTGTACGCCTGCAGTCCTGTAGGACAGTCTCATTTGTTTGCTATCAGTTCTAGAGTCCAAAGGGAAATCCATCCGAGCAAAAACTGCAGGAGGAAATAAATGAAGATGCATTCATGTCACATCTTGAGGGTGATATGACACAATGCTGAGAACAGTCAGTTGCACATACACAGGGTTGTAGGTCCTGAAGAAAAACAACAGGAAGTGTTATTTGTCACAATGATTGTCATTTGTTTTACAAAAGTTGAAAGAACACGTTCCTGTGTCTCCAGAATACAAACCCTGCAGGACTATAAACAGCAACAAAACATATATAAAAATATATCCTGTGTGTTATTTAAAGTCACACTGAAACCAAGTTTGGAGTTTTTGGCATACAGAAATGTGAGGGCACATACATGCACATATCCTTCTTCTCCAGGAAAACAAACCAAAAGTCCTGCTGACTCATCTTGCACTACACAGACTTTCGTCCAATCAAATGCCACCTGCAACTGAGTTGGAAGTAGCAAGTCAGGTTTCATGGCTGTGACATAACTAATGTCTACTGGCTATGTAAATAAACCGGGATATGTTTCTTACTGATATACACGTCAGAAAACTGCTCTTTATGTGAATTAATAGTCTTTGAAAAACAGCAAGAGAACAACAGTAACAGCTCAGGATAAGAAGCATTATCATTTTTTAATGATAATGTACAAACATTTAAGACAGAGTTTGTGCTGTTGTGAGTCATCTCTGGTTGGTTTAATTCATGACTTTGAACTCTTTAATGCTAAATTTGTGATATTGAATACAAACAGCACAGATCTCATATGTGTCCACTGTTTGTGCTCCGCTGTGATATCATTTACATTTAATGGACAAGAATCAATTCCTATTTCTAATTCAATGTATTATATCCACACCACACTGACAGATGGCAGGTGTGAACAGGCGACCATCAAACAGAATTACATGTAAATCAATCCAGTGAGAATCAAGAGCGGTGAATGAGGGCTGACATGAGGTCTTTGGTTCAGCGCTTAGATTGCGTCATCTGATGCTTCTTTCTCTGCCCAAGTCATTCCACAACAAAGTCATTGCCTAACTTGCTCTTGTCATTCCCGGTTCTTCATGCTAACCAGCTGTGACAGCTCTGACACAAGCAGACACATCAGTGCATCACTGCTGTTTCAATCCTGTGCAATTTACCTTCTTCTGTGAACACCAAAGCAACGTGTGTATTCATGGAACAAACACACACACAAAACCGTGTATTGTGCATGATGGATCTTTACACGTCATCCACGACATCTTGTTCATTACTCTGTCTGGTTTTATCTACACAATAAACAAAAATACCAAATACAGAAAACGGCTTAAACAGAGTTAAACTGGATAACAGTTCATGAACACAAAGTAGGTTCATGCCAAGCTCACTATGAAAATCACTATGTGGCCGGGAGCCAGAAAACTCAGCCTGGTGGACAGCAGACTGACCCAAAGCTCATGAATTATTCTGAGGCTGCCCATGAGCACCTGAGCAGGGCAGAGAGAGGACATGACCTGATGATGGTGTCCACATGCGTGCAGTCTCCACCCCTTCAATAAGATCCTACACATGACGACACCATGGGAGACGAGGGGCAATGGTGACATCAGAAACAACTTTCTTAATTTAAAGAGCACAACAGCTATTTTCAGAGGGGAGGAAACGCTGGCTGCCTGGCAGCAGACACACACCGACCAAAACACTGAACACAGAAGATTACTGTGATTAAACAACGCTCATCTCTAATGCATGCTATAAAAAACCCTCAAGAATTATGAATGATGTACTGGAACATGAAAATCCCAGATTGTTGTTATTGTGCATCAATGTTAATGTGTCTCAATATGACTGAGAAGAGATTATCGGCTGAGTTTCCAAACACAACACAAGAATGAGTACCAATATTCTATAAACAGTCCCTTTAATCTGAATTTGAGGACACTGTTCTTCAGAACGAGCGAAGAAGAGCAAGAATTCAAGCAACATTGAGAAAGAATCCTGTGAACCATCCGTCAGTGGTGTGCATACCTTACACCACAGTATTTTGGAGAATTTGTATTTGAGTAATATTGAAACTGCACACTTGATTACATTTCCAGGGAGAATAAAAATGTTTTACCTCTTAAAAGTTCAATTAGACATTTGAAGAACAACCCACATATTTACAGATCATCATAACTTGACTGACTCGACTGACTGACTGTCAGGTCGTCATTCGTCAAAAATCAAACAGATCAAACCTCAGAAATCGCTCTGTCACTTCCGCTCCACTACACTCTCACTGTTTACAGTCTACAGGAAGTCCAAACAGACAGAATCTGTGACTTCCTGTCAGTCAGCACAGAGAATGACCTCAGTTTGTCCCTGTTTGTACAAAAGAACAGACGATCTGTTCACAGTCACACACAACGAAATCCTCATTTACAAAACCAGCTTTGTTCTTTTTGTAAATCGACAATGTGTCATAGCGGCTCTCGACAAAGCATATGCTTACTGAATAAATCCTGAAATATCTCTTTTAAATCTTTCCCTTGATAAAAAAAAATTCAATTTACCGAGCTAACAGCCCAATTAAAAACTTTAAAAACCTAAAAACTAGAAAGTGTTTAACTTCTTAATACTTCAGCACAATTCATCTGAAAACTTCACATCACACAAATGTTTTCAGCTTGATCTCTTGGTAGTAAAATAGCAAAGATACACTGCACAGACACAATTTATGAGTCGCTGTATAATGTCAATTAAAGTCAATTAAGTAAAATGACACACAAAGCAATTAAAGACAAGCATCAGAAGCTAAAGGTTTCCTGCTGTGTCATGTGCTGTGGGAGTCTTTAGATGCGCTACCGTCGTGTTTTTCTCTCAGTTTGTTTCGCCTGCAGCGTGCACCTCCAGCCCGGCTGAAACCAAGCAGTGCAGCAGCTTCTCTGTCTCATGCTGTTCCTCTGTAGGAGTCCAACAGACGGTTCTCCAGAACTGCAGAGAACCTCCATTACCTCCATGAGCAATCACACAGCCCTCATTAAACCCAGAGGAAAAGAAACACAGACCAAAGGAAGGAGGAGCGAGACGGGCATCGTGGATGAGAAGTAATCCATCCATCAATTCATCTGATCATCCTACTGCACCTACTGCACAATTCATCTGATCATCCTACTGCACAATTCATCTGATCATCCTACTGCACCTACTGCACAATTCATCTGATCATCCTACTGCACCTACTGCACAATTCATCTGATCATCCTACTGCACAATTCATCTGATCATCCTACTGCACCTACTGCACAATTCATCTGATCATCCTACTGCACCTACTGCACAATTCATCTGATCATCCTACTGCACCTACTTATGAATAAATGAAAAATCATTAACGAGGTGATCCTGTTTCTCAGAAATGTATCTTCCTGAGAAACAGACCCTCGTAATCTCTCACGAGTCTCCACAACATCACAGACTGTTCTCAGATCTGTCAAACATCAGAGATTTCAGTGACACACTGCACAGTTTGGCAGTGGCTGTATTTGAATTCTGGGTGAATCCACTATATGATTGTATGTTTGTACAGAATGTAAAAGTCACTCCCAGACTCACAACAGATGAAAAGATGATCACACCAACGGCTCGATGTCAACTGCTGGCTGTTAGCTGTTTCAGATGAAAGAAACAGTGACTGCAGACAGATGAATGCCTGCCAGTGTTCATGGCTGGTGGAAACCTCTGCCACTGACAGAAACAGTATGAACAAATGCAAATGAGTCACTAAACATACACCACTGGTGTCACTAACAGTGAATTCGGCTCCAGAATGCAGTTTGCAGTCAAAAGAGGAGTGACAACTGCATTAAGTTGCAGTGTGTACACAGCCAATCTAGATTTAAAGAAGTCTCATCAACACTCCGCCTTAATTTTCAGCTATTCCTACTGTATGCCAACAACTGTCTCATGTTCCTCAGGTTTTGTTCTCCAAACGAATTTTAGAAATAAAATTAATAAAATTGATTAACGTTTCCTCTGGAGGATACAATGCAACACTAGAATAGAATAGAATAGAACATGAATAGAGCATGCTTCATTTTCTTGTGTTACGAATTAGAACAAAGGAGAAATAAAAGGCGGTAATAGATCAAAGAACCTCAGACACAGACAATCCACCGACATGCTGCTAATTTAAGTTCTAAGTGAGTCTGGATGAACAGAACAGAGGTCATGAACTCCCAAACTCTTAGACCCCCATTCCTCAGCTTAGAGATTAATCCAGCCCTCCTGTCTCTCTCCCGCACTCATCTCGCTCGCCCCTCTCACCTCTCCTGCTGTGTGACATCACAGGCTGCAGGAAGCCCCAGGGAGCGTCTGCAAATCCACGCTGCCTCACGCAGACTGAACTTTCAAACCCCGGCAAAGCTGCAGGGGATGGTGAAGACTTAAATGATGGAAACAAAAGAAAGGCCAGGGCAGTGGAGAGCTCATCTGCTTTATCTCTGAAGTGTGCAAGGCCCTGAGCATTTACCTGAGAAAGTGCATGCGTGATTTCTAAAAAAACACATGATCACTATGTGCATTACTGCTCTGGGCTGCCCAGCAGTCTGTCATTGTCATTATGATGGCTAGTGGAAGACAGGAAACTGAGAAATAATCAACAGCGCTGCGGGAGGAGGGCCCTTCACAGCCATGTTGGCAGCCATATTGTAATGAAACGTCAGGCATCCACAGAGAATATGATCACCCACATCTACACGCCCGCAGACAGCCGAGCTACACGCCAGGATAGTCACCTCCACACACTGCATGTGCTGCATCACATGAGGTTTGTCAACACACTGCTCCTTTAACATGCTGTTGCACTGTTTGTGTGTGTGTATGTGTGTGTGTGTGTGTGTGTGTGTATGTGTGTGTGTGTGTGTGTAAGACTATTTTGGAAATGTCCTCCTATCTGACATTCCTGATACAGGGGACCTGATATTTTCTCCCTATCACTATGACAACACAACAACAAACAACAACAATCAACAATTGTGATTCTTTGATCGAGTTGGATTCACAACTTATTCAAATCAGTTAACCTCTAATGAACACTTTTCATTTGCTACCCTGCACACCTTTGGTTTCTCTTTGGAAGATGTTAATCTAGTTTTTACTCCACAAAAACACGTTTCTAACGAACAGTATGTCATAACCTCCGACACTGGAGCTGCTGCTGAAGCAGAGACAGGTTTTATCACACATAATGTAATATCTTTCTGGAGATCTCTCTGTTGATATGCAAGCGGAAGATGTTTAGCCTGTAGTGAATCATAATTGTGCCGTGACAGAAATAGATCGAGTGATGATTTCCTCCGTGCTGGAGTATCACGCATGACACGTGTTCTACACGTTAAAGAGACTACAGACAAGCCAACATGACAGATAACAACAGCAAAACAGAGTCGCTGAAAGACGCCGGCCCTTTAAATCATGTACAGATTAAGGGACAACATACTTCATTGTGTCGGGTGCTTAGATAAGCCCAGCGCTGAATTGTCCACGTAAGTTGGCAGATGCCAGCGTTAGTGATAAATGCTGTTAGGAAATCTCTGTCTTTCAGGACAGACCGCGTCTGCAGGCCCTCCAGCACACTGCCTGAAATTAATAACCACCTTCACCTTCAAATATCAGAACACAACATCCTGAGGATACATTAGTGTTCCTCAGACAGTTACAAAGAGGCAGAATTCAGTGCAGCTTTTGTATCTCACCTTCAACCTTTTTAATCATCTGCACATGTCATGGCTTGCTTCTGTCTTCCGCTGTGGCCAAGCAATGTCCAGCTGCTCCATCACAAAAACACACACACACAGAGGTGTAATACCCTTCCAACTCGCCCTCTTTCCTCTGTGTGATGGAGTCAAGTACACCAGACCAATAAACTGACAGAAACTGCCCTCTGATCACACTTACAGTGCTGGAGCGAATGCGGAAATCCTTTTCTCTTAAAGCACAACAAAAAAACATGACCACTTAACAGGCCAATAAAGAGTGTCGGGTTGTCATAGCGCCGCCTTCCTTTGTCCAGCAACTGCACGACAGCGTGAGTGGCCAGCTGTCGTCATGGATACAACACCCCCATAGACCTCTCTGTGTACATGCAAAGTGTTGCACAGACCCTGTCAACACACTTGTTAAACGTTTATAAAAAGCGGAAAGAAAAGATCAACTTTAGTAGAAAAGAGATGGAGGTGGAGCTACACTGAGCTTTTCTGAGGAGAAGAGAGGAGAGGTTAGTTAGTTCTCAGTGAGTTTAAGCTCCTGCTGCACATTTTCTGATCACAGCTGCCAGAGATCCTGCAGCTCTTCTGAAGGGACTGCTGGAGCTCACGCACCAGGAAGTCTGCAGGAATCATGAATCAGCCTGTCAGTCAGTGGAATAAAAGGAAAGCAAGATGATGAGGAGGAGGATGACGAGTGTCTCCAGGCCTGCTGAAGAACTTTAATTAGGTGTGTGCTGCTGGCTCTCCTTTCTTCAGCCCTGCAGCGTATGTATTCTCTCTGCGGCCTCCACCTTCATCCCCTCATTCTGTGTCTCTTCCCTTAATCGAATCAGAACACAATCAATTTCCTGTCCATGTCTAGCACAGTGTCAACAGTGCAATTGTTCATTAGCATTACTTTACCAAAGGATTCCTCCGCCCAAGGATTTACTCCGCCCAGCTGCCTCTGATTGGCTAGGTCTGGCGTCAAACTCACAGGATTGGTTGAGCTAATTGTGACGGTCTAAGAAAGGTCTGTGCGGAAGGTCAGTTAATCACAGCAATCTGTGCTGTACCGTAGAAAAAAGATTCAAGGATTTTTCCACTTGTTCATTAAACATATTTAATGTATTAGATTTTAACATTTAATTTTTCCTTTCAGCATTAAATGTGTGTAATGCTGGAGAAGGCTTTACCTCTGCAAGTCCACCTGTGCAAATTAGCTGCATTAAAATGACCCTGTGTGTGTGTGTAATAATATAAGATAAGCAATAAGAGAGCTGACAGAGAAAGTGAGCAACCGAGTTAGTGTGTGTTTCAGATGCAGGTATTACACTTTGAATGCGAGTGCAGTTTCAACAGTGTTTTTCTTTAGTTCAGCCAGTAGTTCAGTTTATCTACTCACGCAACAAGCGTTGCATTAAAACAAGCAAGACCGCTGCATCATTCGTCCTGTTTCTGTTCAGCTAACGGTTTCTGAACATGAAGACCGGTATCAGTGCAGAACTGTTTCATCAGCTGATCTGAACTTCTCATGCTGCCCTCAGTGTGTGGATTCATCAGCCCTGAGCGTGCAGTCATGCATGTTACTCTGCAGCAAAGATTTCTGAGTACATTTATATATGCGCCGCGCAGCACAGGCAGATGAGTCTGACTGCAGATATGTTGAGACAAAATGGATAAACGCAAATGATCCATTTAAAAGAGTAGAGACGGCGTGATAAAGAATCAGCCAATCATAAGCCAGTCAGTGCTCAGACAGCACCAAAATGAATCCGCTTCAGTTACAGATGTGCAGACACTTACACACTTGCATATGAAACAACACAATGCAAGAGAAAACCACCTTCGTCCTCCATCAACCTGCATTAAGAAAAGTGAAAAGTCTTCCGTCAATCTGCCCCAAGAGATAAAGCGAACTTCACACTGCATCTACCCGCTGCGCGTTTCACACAAGCCCTGCAGAAACAGCTCCACTCTGCAGACAGACTGTTTTCAGTGTGGCATAAATGACCTTGTAGGATTTGACTGACTGTCTCCATCGGCTTTAACACCGACAGCCACTGCAGAGGAGAAAACTGCATGTGAGGAGATTTAACTGAGAGAAACCACAGGGCTGAATTCTGTTTGGAATCACACTGTTGAAGTTCTGACCTCTGTTTCTCTGTTTAGTGTTGTTGTGAACCATGAACATTACGAGAGGACTGGGGACACGTGCTAAAATGAATTATATCTATAAAACAATGTCATAACTCAGATGAGCGGACCCCAACCAGCCTCCAGTGGCCCTTAAGATGCGTCAAAATCACTCGAACAACAATCAACAACTAAAGGGTCGAGGTTTAGCGCTGTCAGTATGGACCCGTTTGCCTCCACCAGAAGATACAGTAACTGACTGTTCTCCAAAATTTACAGTGTATTTCAGCAAACAAATATACACATTATGTATAGAAAATATACATAATGTGTTGCAGAAGACGCCTGCAGCTGAGCGCAGGAAGTCTTCCATGCGTCTGCGACTGATTACCGAAGGGTTTCTGCATCGCACGTTCACGCAACGCCGCCCCAGCAAGACACACAGCCAAACTGTTGGAAAAAAATAGAAAATTGTCATGTTTTTTTGTCCCCTTTGAGTCACCGTAAAAAAAACTGGTGCCTAAAGCCCAAATGTGTTTTCTGCCCGCCTGCCGAGATTTGAATTTGTTTAGCTAAAATGCTAAAATCACAACTAACATGCTTTAGGTTACTAATTAATAACAGGGAACTTCTGCAGCACTGGGACTGAATTCTTACACTTCTCTGAAGAATAAGAGATCGGGCTACGCTACTAGTAAACACAATTATACTCATACTGTTCTCTTCACTTTAATTAGGTCACTTTTGTCACAGAGCTGAGTGAATCCTGGCTGTTAGCAGTGGACACAGAGCTCCTACAATCAGGGCTAATTGGAGCGCTGAAAGTCACATGACTCTGGAAACGTGTGTGCTGACACATCACTTTAACCCATTTAACATACATCAACATCTGATTTAATACAACAAAGAAGAGCAGGACCGACGCTCTATCCAAGGGAATACAATACAGCATGTTAAACGGCGAGATTGACATGAGACAGAGGCGAGGGTGATGGTAGCCCTGTTTGGACACCTGGCGCAGCTTGCACCCCGCTGCAGGACAACAACATGAAACTGGAAACCGCCTACAGATCTGTGAGGATCTCTCCTCCAGGGCAATGAGGATAAATGAGTGTGCTGCAGAGCTGACATCAGACTGGCGATGCGACGAGTGAGTCATGTGACCATGAGCGTGGTCTGGAGACGGATTGGTCATCACTGTTTCTCTCTGTGATGGATGGACGGAACATCACCAGACTTACAGCTCTCTGATAGCAGCCGTCAGTCAGACACCTCCCAGCCTCTCAGAGAGGAGCAGGAGGAGAAACCGCTCGAGCGATCGCATGTTTATCACCTGACCTCTATAGTTCTGCTATAACTGAGGCCAGGCTGACCCATCTCCTCTTTCATTCTCATCTCTGTATCTTCTCCTGCCCTCCCTCACTCTGCGTCCCCATGTGATGCTGAGAGGTGAGCAGGTGCAAGGATTGGACCAGCAGTGGCTGTGGATGCTGCAGTGAAGGTTACAGGCTTCAGACACTGGCAAGAGCTCAGACTGGAGAACACACACACACACACGAACACACCCACACACACACACACACACACACGAACACACACACACACACAAACACACACACACACACGAACACACACACACATAAATTACTTTGTCTTTTGATTTAACTAAAGATTTACGCAGCGTAATGTAAAGCAGTTGTGTTTGCACTGATGACAAAATGAAAATATTATGAAAAATTAACTTTTGATTTGCATCCATCAGAATTAAAACAACTCACATTTTTTAAATTTCAAGTTAAAATACTGTAAAACATATATGAATACTCTCACCCCAGTAACTAATAACTTACCATATGCAAAACTATAGAAACCCGACCTCATTAAAACATGTGCTGTAAACGTATGCAAATCAGTGTAAACAGAGCGTGGCCACAGTAGGGGGTGAAATATACTGCAGGGAAGGTCATGTGACCTTGTGCAGCATTTACAAGGCAACAGGACCACCAAGTCACATGTAGAGAGAAGCGTTTACTCTGCTCGCATCTGCCCACCACTCTCTCTGAACTCTGAACTCTTTCTGCCCCTCTGCAATGCAGGTAATTACCTGCCCTATCTGATGCTGCTTACCCATTTTACATGCCCTCAAAACATGCAGAAGATCCTTTAATTATCTGCTTCCTGCATCAGTCCAGCAAACCAGCTACACTCGCTGGTGTCTGACCAGAGCACAGCGTGACTGTGTGTGACCGTGTCCTGATTTCTAGAGAGACTGAGCTGAACTTCTTCTAATGATCAACACCAAAGCGTGCTAATCACTGCTTTCACAACGCTGCAAACATACGCCGCGTTTCAATGCATCTCAATGGCCTGAGGTCCATTAACAATTCATTTGCGTTAACATAAGAAGTTCACATGATGCCAATGGGGAAATGTAATGAGGGGGGATCATTTCCCTGGAGGTGGAAACAGACATGAGGATCTCTGCCTTGACCTTTATCCCAACACATCATCATCTGGAGGAGTGATCGCAGCGGTCATGTATCAGACTGCATGACTGCAGTAAGAGCTGCCCGGTACTGCAGGCCATGTGTTGCAGTAGAGAGACAAGAGAGACAGTGTGTTTGTGTGGGTGACAAAACTGTGCAGGCATGACCTTGGACTTTGAGAGAGGGGCATGACAGAGGAAGTGTGTGTGTGTGTATACACCTAGACCCTTACTCCCGCCTCTTCTTGGTATCCCACACTGTCTTATAAATACAAACTGCACATACACAACGTCTCAAAAGTCTGGGTTGATTTTTGGAGCCCCTAGTGATTTTAGAGACCTAACGGATAAGCTGTGAGCTTACAGAGACGCTGTCATGTGACTCACTTCAGTACTAGAGCTGTTCCTTGATGCTCTTCCTTCATCATGAACACTGCAGAACACACGTGAGTCCCACCAGCACAAACACACAACTGTCTTACTCACAGACCTCAGTGAGGTGCTCAGAAGCTGTGGAGGTCCCTCAGGGTGGATCAGGCCTCACCCAAAACAACATCAACAGATGCCCTCTGCACTGAGAGAGACACACACATCCCACTGTACATGTACAGCACATCGAGAAGCGCTCCCACACAAGCAGCACTGAAAACTGAGACCGCCAAACAGCAAGAGTCTGGCAGTGAGTCATGAAAGCAAACGGAGTCAGAGCTTGATTCTTTCAGCTCTTTTCCTGTGTCTCTGGATTTGACTGTGATGGTTCTGTGTGTCACATACCAGAAGTAAACGCAAAGACAGTCTGAGCTGACATAATAGAGAGGACCCTAAAAATGACTCCAGAAAAAAGCCATTAATAATTACACATGTGCAAAACTACATATTTACAACATTGACAGGATGGTGGTTATCACCATCCTCAAAAACAACTTGATTACCTTGTTTTGGGTTCTGACCCAATCAAATCACTGCATTCAAAAACTGCAAGGAAGACTAAAAATAAACAGAATAGCATTTTTAACTTGGCACTCTGTCTTAACACACAATGCTGAAAAAACAGCGTCTGTAGCAAAGATGCTCTGACGAGAAGACTCATATCCAAACATATACATAGTGTAAGTCAACACAAGACAGTGTTACGGTGAATTATGACCATCCAAACTACAAAAATACTAAATTGCTAAAAAACTAATAATCTTACAGTCTGTCAGGTGCTCAACATCAGATCACTGTCAACTTTTCACAGGATCAAAATTCAACCCTTTCCACAACAATGCTCACTGTGGCTTTCAGAGATGTGGAGATGACAGAGGACAGCACAGAAGCACACAGAACAAGAAACACACTCCAACACACCAGACAGTCGACCTCTCTCTACATAGAGGGAGGGGGGAGACCACCTGTCCATCAGAACCGCCACCCGTCTCCCTCCCTCTCCCACCTGTGCCAACATCTCTGAGGCCCATGACGGCAGGCCAGTGTTTCTCAGCAGCTGCTGAGATGACATTCAGCCTAACACTCATGAGAAGCTTTTGTAATGTTAGTTCTCCTGCATGTCTCTCATTTTCCTGGTCAACTCCAAAAGAGCGAACATGACAGCCACTGCAAAACTGATTTCAAATCAGTCTTGCCCGGTGACATCTACCTTGTTCCAGTGATGGATGAATACAATGGGCCGTGGGACCAGATGTGGGCCTCAGCAGTGGATTTCCTGCTCTTCTCACTGCTCTCCTCATGGAATGACAGGGCAGGCTCCTGATGGATGATGTGTTGTTCTGACATCCACACGGCTGCACGGCTGTATGAATAATCGATGGTGCTTGAATACAGAAGGTATTTGATTTTTGTCTTTATCATGCAGGCGTTTAAAAAAAGCTCATAAAAAATTCATGGTTTGCATGTACAATGCAGGAAATGACCCGAACACGTTCAAAGATCGGCTTTCCATTTCTGACCCATATCGCCACAGATACAAATCATTTAACGCTCTTCATACACAAAGAAAAATCCACTTTATCCTTCGTTTTTGTTTTTATAGCCTAGTAAATGTTTGTATAAACTGTTATGCCTGTCCTATTACACTGACAAACTGCGTCTATGTGCTACAGACTGCTGACACCTTTCAAAAACAACATCTGTAAACCAGTGACGTCAAATTTGTCAAGAACAAGTTTCAGTCATAAACTTGTGAACTGAATTGAAATGAACTGAATACAGCACACATGTATCAAGACTCTGTTTTCCCACACAAGTGACTCACACGCAATTAGTGGAGTTAATTATATACTAAAGATAAACAGAGAACTTAATTAAATCTCTGATGTATTGTCATCCAGACTAAGTGCTACTGCATGTTTTCACACCACAGGCTGGAAAGGCTTATCGGACGCCAGTTCGAGATCAAACTGTGCCCAGAACCAAGTGCCCTGCCACTAAACAGCTGGTGACAGAGCTAAGAGAGGCCTGCCGTACACAACAGCCAGAAATGACAACAGCTGCTTGGGTTCATCTATGTATACAGTGTACGCTAACGTACAATGATCATAAAATATGGTGTTTTAACACATCTTACGCCACAGAAATATTATGATTGATTCGTGATTCTGGGATTAACCACAATGTTTGAAGGAAACGCATCATTCTCTAAACACTCTCACTGTCTGCACTGTCATAACCTGAATTTACATAAACGAGGACTGTATGTTTACATGCAGCCCCTTGTCCTCAGACAACATGTGTAAAGCGTCAGGTGGATACACTCCGAAACGTTCATATTTCCCCCAGGTGAGGACTGACATAGCCCCTTATCCAAACAAAGGCTGTTTTATTCTCATTTCTCTCTCGTCCATCTCATAACGGCACATGGCTCGTCTCAAATGAAGGGAAATCAATACAGTAACGCTCCGCTGGCACCCGGGTGTTCAAATCCATCACCAGCGCGTAATATATCTAAAGTTTACATCAATACAATAATATCATCGCTTATGAATCCGCAGAATCTCTCTGCTTCCAGTCCTGCACACCACCTGCGACTCACTACACGATAATCCGCCGGGAAACGCATCTGCAGAGACGCGCAGAAGTGCTCTTACCCGATTCATGTCGCTAAACGTTTCCGTAGACGCGTTTAATCCACCGTTCACGGTTAAACGACTCGTTTATCTTCTGTATCATCCACAGAGATATGCGGCGCTTGTCCTCCTCTTCCCCCGGCGTACACACGACAGCTCCGCGGGCGACTCGAGCCGCTGCACCTGCACGCCCGTATGAAACGACAGCAAACGATCCCCGGGTTCTCCCGGTCCCCCTCCCTCCGTTAGCGGTTTACGGGCTCGATGTGAGGGCGCGGTCAGCGGAACACCTCACCCGAACACAGGCAGCCTCACGGAGGACCCGCTGACTGCGACACGACCGCTTCAGTGTGTCCACCGGCGGTACAGAAAACACAAGCAGACTGATCAGGTCTTTAAACTGAAGCCAGATGTTTCATTGAACATCTGTGTTAACTGCTGCTGTCAGCAAGTGTTTCAAAGAAAACAAAATACATGTTCCGTGGGTCAAAAATAACATCGACACACGAGCACTGACTGTTTGTCATATTGTTTTACAACAGTGTTTAATTAAAAGTGTATTGAACTTCTCATCACAGAGATTCATACACATTTGTCACTTGATTTTACATTAGTGAATCTGACAAGTCAACCATTTCTTTGGAATATTAACTCATTTGTAGATTATCCTGTTATACGGTTGTTTTGTGACTTTGCATTCACAAGTTTTGTGTAATGAGGTGAATACTCAAACACATTCACTATATTAACAGGACATGGAGCATCAAAATAAACAAGAGTTTCATGTGTGGTCTCATTACAGAAGAGAGCTGTGAGATTTTAAACATTTCTATCTTACACAACAGATGGAAACCGCTCCAAACTGCCCCAGGAGGAAAAACACAAACTGATGTTCCCTGGACAACGTCCCTCGTCTCTCTGAACTGTGGGATCATTCAATGATTCACGATTATTACTGTGAAAGTTTCTGTTCATTGGTGTCATTTCATGTCTTGTTCGCTTTACTTTCCTGCAATCTGCTTTGAAGCTGAAATGCCATTAGAGACTGTACAAATGAGTGTGCATTTTAATTCTGCTTAAGCGGTGTGTGTGTGTGTTTGATTTCAGCTACATTACTGGGATAAAAATGTCCTCGCAATGTAGGAGAAACTTAACGTTCGCTACATCGCGAGGACATAACATCTGTTTCTGCTATTCAAACTGCTTCATAAGCTAAATGTTAATAGACACGTCTAAAACAAAAATGCCAAATGTTTGATGATGGTTCAGCTCAGGAGACTAAAATCTCATTAGCTCACTACAAAAACAATACAACCAACGTCCAGGTAATGACAGGAACCCCAGTGCGCGCGCGTGTGTACGTGTGTGTGAAGGGCTCACAGGATGTCAGTCCACATTGTCTCTGCTCTGCTTCAGGAACAGAAACACTAACAGTGATGGAGACCTTGGAATGTAATCATGTCATTACCGTGACAGGGAAGTGAAACAGTGAGAACACACGTGTAGATTGATGCCTCGTGGGCGTGATTGCTTTAGGGGGTCACAGGTCACATAAGTAACACGATAACAGCTTTTAGTTTCTGTATTTTTAATGCAAGCGTGTATTTTACGCGCTGTAACTGCGCTGTTCCCTCTCACACACATGCATGCAGCACGCTTCCCCTCTCTTGACTCCCAGACACACACAAACCACAACACAGATTTTGAAAAGCAGCCAAGTGTCTTTGTGCAGTCACTGTTGTCTCTCCAGGGCTGCCTCTGAATTAATTCAACACAACTGGGAGAATAAAACACACAAGCGCTCCCAGTTAACCACTTGTGTTCTCCGAGTGTGGCCGCATGCCAGAGAACAGACTCTTGTTCTGGGTTTGCATTTGGGTCATGTGCTGATTGTGGTCTTATCTGATTGCTCAGCAGTGAGGCTCAGCGCCTCCCAACTCATTATTCAGCAGCTCACATCAGTTTATTAGTGCCCGCACAATTATACCACAAATTGAGCTTCTTGATTTGGTGCAGTAAATTCATCTAAATAAATCACAGCCCATCTGTTAGCTTAGCTGATGCCAATTAGGCAAAAACGCAGTAATGCATTTTTCATTATGGCAATTTACAGAAACGAGTATAATGAGATCGTTTGTTTTTGTTGCAGGTGGTGCCACATGGTCGCAATAGTCATATGCGTAACGTGTAACAGGATATGAATGAACAGCTTTTCATGATGTCAGTCAGCTTGTTGATGTTTTTCCTGCAGGGCCAGACCACTGTTCCTGGATCAGAGATGCAGGGTGCAATCAGGGTCTATCCCAACGAACACCAGGAATCTATGCAAGTGTAAGCGAGCTGCTTCTAACTCGACCCGTGAACCTCGTGCAAATCCCGGAAATCAATTTTTCTGCTGTGCCTCATTCTGCGTTCTCATTGGTCCTTCTTAAGTTGAAGACGGCTCATTATTGGTCACATCAATAGCCAAATAATATGTTTGTATAAAATTAATATCTTCTTTTATAAATTGACTTCTTTTAAATAAGTTTCAATACTTTTTTTCATTATCAGGTTCTCATATAAATATATATATATATAACATTCTTTTTTCTGTTACTCTCTGGTGACCTTGGTTACAATAGCAATGCATGTTTCTTGGCTTTTGCGGTATCAAATTTCAAATATCAAACACAAGGTCGCAGCCCTTTGCTGGCAGTCTGTTGGGTTTAGTAGAATCAGTTATTTAGTCAGCTCACATAAACCGTGCTAGGCCATTTCTGAGCACAGAATTAGATTGTTCTCAACTCTTAGTTTAACTTCCTGTCTTTGTCTCCACGGTAAGTCTGTCAATTCCTTACTTTTGTTCTACACACACTGACATCTGTATACTCACTCACTGTAGTTCACACAGAAATCTCTTGCAAGCGGTTATACAGTAAAGTGACTGATCTCATTATTCACCTCCACACACTCCATTATGACTCTCTCTCCCTCTTCAGATGCGAGCATTACGCCTGGGGCGGGTTGCTGCTGTACATTTAGCTCACAGGCCATTCAGAAGCGGAGGCCAATAACAATGAATTCTCTCAAGTCAAAGTAGAGTCGACACTTTTGAGGTATGTGATGTCAACTTTGACAACATGAGATATTGTCTTGAAAGACACATGAAAGCCCTCAGAACAAAAACATTAAAGAGAGAATGCACCCAAAATAAACATCTTCTGTCTTTGTTTGCTCACTCTTACATCATTTCCTCTTCAGAGCGTATAAAGATAAGTTAATAAGTATTTGAATTTAATTAAATGAATATTTGGCGGGTGGATGTAACAGCACGACATGACTCACTGGAATGTTTATGTGCATATGCAGATCTACAGTTGTTTGTTGCAAGTTAAAGAAATGCAACGTTGCAGCAGCAAGCCCCCGGTTGAAAACATGCCACAGATTGCACACCTGCACCAGCGCTGTCGACATGCAGTGTGTTCCTCTCTAATGATCTTTCACACTTCCTTGGCTTCTAGGCTTTAGAACAAATGACAGTCATTAGCTCCACCCACGACACATCATACAGCCTCCGATTCCTGAGGACACGATTCTTCAAACCTCCCTCAAATCTTTGCCTCTGAGATTCGCACACTCTGATGGGGCATCTTCACCCACAGACATGCACACATGAATGGCTACATGCCCACACACACACGCTCTGCTTCAACACCTGCCCATGAAAACTGTGTGTTTTAGAGGCAACACAGGCATGCTTCCAGCATAAAGAAGATTATTCCGTAGAGCAGATAACTTAATTATGCTGCTTATGAAGATACCTGCTTACCTGAGCAACATCTTCATGGCTAAGACAAATAAAACCCAGATTTCCTTCACTTACAGGAAATGTTAAGAGTGGATTCGAGTGTGGCATGCACAATGCTGCTGTAGGACGCAGCTGCTGTTTAGACAGTAAGCAGCTCGTCGACTCACTGGTCTGTTTACTCAACATATCCCTTGCAGATGAACTAAAGCTTTATTTAATTGATCTCATCCTCCTGCTGTATGTGCTCCACTGTCTGTCCCTCTACTCAAACTTCTGACTTCTGTGAATTCCTCTGCATTGCTCTGGCGAATGGAGCAACACAATAAAACAGACATCCTCTGTATACTCTGAGACATGGAAATCTGCAGATTAGGATGTTAAACTGCAAAGTGGTGTAACCAGAAGAGAGGTGATATGAGTAGATCAAATCTGTAGCTCGTCTCATGGATGTAACGAGTTAAAATGAAAATAAAAGCCGCTACTGTTTTCCTTAAACTGACAGAACATCCGCCATTCAGAGAGAGAAAGTCTGTCAGACGCGCTCACAGACCATCTCACAGGTGTAATATCACACATGCATTCATCACTGCTGTCATCAACATTTAAACATACATGATGATACAGTCAAAACACGTATTCAATTCTTTAATCATAATAATATAACTACAGTAAGACGCAAAGACGTTGAGGCAGCTCAGTTAGGGACAACAGCGCCTCCTTTAGGTGAGAAACACAAGATGACTGAGGCACAATGACGTCACCTTGACTTCATATCATAATACATTGAAAATGAAATAATCAATCAAATCAATGACATCATGCAGATGCGGGAATTCTGCACATTACAGTTCTGTACACTGTTACATGTTATTATGTGGTGTTTCATACAGTATATTTGAATACAGTATACTTTTCTTGCGTTGACATTATATTCCCTGATATAATATGTATTATAATTATATAATTATATATATATATATATATACACATCATTACAATCAAACTGGATGACAAACAGATGATCAGCATACACACACAACATGCTCAGCACACACACAAAACACACACACACACAGAACACACACACACATTCTCTGGAGTATAATGCTCTGTTCTCAGTAGGCTACAGTTGCGTGTGGATTTGCTGCAGGATGTTCCTAAAAAGACAGAAGAGAGAGGAACATATCTAACGTCAGGTCATGGATTTCTCTTCATGTGAAGAGTTCATGATTAAAGCACAAGGTGTGTGTGTGTGTTTGGCCACAGAGCTCGTTTCATTCTTACCTCATCAAGGTGAACATCAGACACCTCGTCCTCTTTCTTCTGACAATCATCTGTGATGACCGTGGAGATACAGAGAATAACAATGACTGAGAAAGAGGTTCATTCAACACGCACAACAAATACAAAATCAATACAATATGAACAGAACAGTGATTCTACAAATATAATATTTCTCATATTAAGCATGTTGGTATTACATGTGTCATATATGTGTCATATAGAAAATGTGTATGAAGATTCACAGTGACAGCACAGTGACAGCACAGTGACAGCACAGTGTGATCTTTCGCACAGTTTTGTTGATGAGTGACCTGATGGGTGCGAATCTGAAGTATTCTTCATTTGAAAGGCTTTCTAGCACACTGCATGAATGGTGTATTGTAAAGTGTGTGTGTGGATGTCTCTGTACTCAAGTACACATGTGAACACTTCTGCATTTACCAGCACACTCTTCTGTTGTCTGAGTGGGGGGCAGGAAGCTGAGGGTGCGAGTGGCTTTACAGGAAGTGCCACTGACACAACTGCTGCTCTGTGTCCTTCTGCGGCACTCAATGGTCAAACCACTGTGACAGTTCTTATGACAGCTCACCCCACACACTGAAACACAGAGAAGAGTCACAACACCATCACAGACCCCGAGAGCTGCTCTGCTCTGAGAGACTCTGAAGACTGAGGAAGACTGAGATAGAGAGAGACACTGAAGATTGAGGTAGAGAGAGACTCTGAAGATTGAGGAAGACTGAGATAGAGAGAGACTCTGAAGATTGAGGAAGACTGAGATAGAGAGACGGGTTTCATACCTTTGCATTTGTATCGTTTTCTGTAAAATCCCCATATCTGTAAAAATTGGTACATCAGAGTATATCATAAGAACATGAAAGAACATGAAAATGAATTTTTGCTGTTGTTCAGTTCAGACGATTAACATAAGCTACACAATTATTTAACCTCACTGCAATACATTCAAAAAATAAAAAACAAATTTTTTAACTTTGAAATAAAACCACAGCTAATGAAAAGCAATATATATGTATACATAATTATAATAGTAGTAATAATTCATTTAAAACACTTCAGAAAAAGGAACACAAATAATGCGCTGTGGTGGATCTTGACAGGAAACCAGAAAATAAGAAAGTGATAACTAGCTATACCCGTTTACCTCATTAACTGTAAACACCCCACCCCACCCCACCCGCGCCTGCTTCTGAATAAACACAACTGCTGTACATGACAAAACAACAGCGCAGCGTAAAGCCATAAAGCTCTGACAGGTGAGAGAAATTAAAGGAATATCAGCTGTACACCTGATTCTGAGTGATAATCAAATAGATCACACAGAGATGACACTGAGGAGAGTTTATTCATCTCATCTGCTGGCTGTCAGCACGAAGGGTTTGAGCTCTCACCAAACGAGAGCAGTGCTGACAGAATGAAGGTCTGATGCTGCTCGTCTCTGTGAACGTGTGAACAAAGCTCATCTTGCAGTTCTGGAAGGATGTGGTATTAGTGAAGTACTCAATCATCTCCTCTCGACTGATTTTACAATCCCTACAGGCAAAACCATGACAATAGAAGGATGAGACCCTTGCGGTACACAAGCCTTTGACAAACAGGTGAGAACAAGTCAACCAGATAACCAGGTCAGGTGTTTTGATTAACCCACCGGTTTTGGTCCAGTTCATCAAACTTGCCGAGGTACGGGAAATTGCTCTTGATGGTCTTAAACTCTTCTTGAGAAATATAGCCATCGCCATTGGTGTCAAAATTTCGGAACACAGACTATAAATAAGATGTCTTCCGGTTAGTGTTTTTTCATGCCAAGAAATAATACTGAATAATCCAGAAAACTTGATTCTGATCGGTCAATCCTGAGGCAACATTCTGAGGTAAAATATGATTATATAAAGACACTAAACTTTGAAATTGGAAATGTGGGTCACATACCTCTACCATTTTTTCAATGTTTTTGTTGATGATGGCTGGATCTGCTTTGGGTTTGACTGAAGACGCCCACAGTTCTATAAGTGGGGACTGCGACTTTGAGCTGGAGGTCTGAAACACAAGAGATCAATAGTGTAACCAGTTAGCAAGTGCAAATAAAGCACCTGCAGATATATATAAATGACTGCTGTCTGCCATTTAAACAGAGTCATTATAGAGTATTGGTTCACATTTACAGCTACAAGTCCACATAAGTGGATTGTGCAAGCAATGCAGGAAAATTATTGTGTCAAACGAGTGCTTGTATTTGGTGCTTTCTGCCTCACAGTGGCCACTGATTGGCTGTCTGAGCAGCTGTTATGCTGGTGGGTGGGACTCACTGATAGTTCGGTTCTGCGTGGCTCTCGCTGTAGAGAGAGCTGATACAGCTCGTCCTCTGAGTGGTACTGGTCCAAAGACACCTGGCCAGGGACAGAAGGAGATGCACAACTGACACAGAACAAATTCAAAGTAGACTAAATCATTTCACAAACCCACATGATGTAGTGGTACCACAAATATTTACATTACACAGCAGTTAGTTATGGTTCTCTAATTTGGTTAAATATGACTGAATATCACCACAATCAACACCACAGGGACTCATGTGATATTACCAAATAACTTCCTTATTTTTATAAGGTGATTGAACTATTATGACATAGCTGTACAATAAAGCTTGACTGTGAAATCCTGCTTCTAGATTACTAGAAAAATGTATTCCCAATACACACGAAAAATCATTTCCATTACAGATCAGATCAGAAAGCCAGTGCATGCTGACTCACTATCAGCAGATTCAGCAGGTCTGTATTGGCTTCTATGTCGGGTGGAGTTCTCTGAATGAGGGCCAGCTCTTCCAGGATGGCGTACAGTTGGTGTGTCTTGGTGAGGTTGACTCTGGTTTTCTCTGAGTCAGCCCAATCCGGCAGCGCCACATGGACGGCAATCAGATCCTTCAAGTGCACTCCGAGAATGGGGAAGCGAAATCCGGAACATTCTGAGAAGCGTTGACGGTAGCGACTGTAGTTTCCTGATGAAGTGACCAGCTCCACCAGTCCATCAAACACCTGACCAAACACAGACCAGAACACACAGCATTTACAGAACACACACAGATACATGGGTGTAGGATGTTTTGAAATATGCTCCACTCGAGTACTGATATTTCCGTGCAATCTGGGGAAGATTACGACACTGGCAGTCCAGCCATCTCTGCACCTCACTGACTTTAACACTCTGATCTCCTTTAGCCAGAGTTTAGGTGTCACAGTTAGTTGTTTTTTTGGCCAGTGTTGAAGGTGTGTTTACAGAGCAGCTCTGTAGCACCTTGCGTGTCTCGCTGCAGATGAGTGCCTGCGTATCCTTGAGTCTGGAGATGGAGCTGTTGCTAAGTCCACCTACAACCGCCATCAGGGTGTTGAAATTCTGCAACTGCAGTAGCTTCTACACACACACACACACACACACAAAACAATAAGCCCGCCCTGCACATCAATGAATACTGACAGCTCTGAATATCAGAGAGAAATTAACCTGGGCCACTTTGATGAATTCACTGATAACTGTAGCTCTCTGCTGGGCTGTTGGTTTACTGAGAACCATGATCTGGATCCACTGGGAGACGCTGTTAAAGAGGGTAATGAAACGCTCCAGAATAGGATTATCCACGGTACAGCCGTGCATCACAAAACTGTGGTAGTCCTGAAACTGAAACCGGTGTGACTCCAGATCACATGGCTACAGTTATCATAGGATTAACTGTGACTGTCATCAAAGAACACAACACATGAAAGAACTCACAAGAATCCTACAGAAGGATTTGTACTCCATGTAAGTGAGGTGTTCAGCCAGCGTGGAGGCATCCAGATGGTCAAACAGAAGAGACGTCTTGCTTTTCTTCTGAACGGTTTCAGACAGCTGCCGTCTCCATTCGAATGATGGGCTGCAGGCAACAAAACAAAACATCAGCTCAGTAACAAATGAGCTTTCTGGGTCGAACTACAAAATAACCTGACCGAACAGTTTTATCTCTTCTCTTTGTCAGGATTGCCCCAATACATCCATATCTGACCACAGAGCCAGTTATCAAGTATAGTAAGTACAGTATAGACTACTGTTGTACAGTATGATACAGTATACTACATACTACAGTACAGTATAAGCTACACTATGTGAAGAGGAACGGAATGGATTATTGCAGGTTCAGCTGTTGATAAGCTGCTTGTATGTGATGCATCAGAGAACATTAGAGAACATCCTCTGGGTCTCTGCATCAAAGCAGCAGCAGTTTGCTGAATTCTGGGTTCTCTCACACGCTCTCGATGTTGATGAGCAGACTCTGTCTCACATCTCCCATCCGCTCCAGACGATGCTTCATACAGTGGATCTGCTCAGCCAGTTCTGGGTTCAGGTCAAACTCAGCTGGAAATTCAGATATCCAGTACCTGACACAAACAGAGAGAAACAGACACTCAGACGCTATGCATACAATAGATCTGGACATGACATCAGAAGAACACAGAGTTTCTGTGAATCGACTTGTCTTAAACCTTGTATTTAAATTCAGAATATATTTTTGTGATTAAGCCCAGCTGTCTTATGATACAAACCATGCACCATGAATACAGACGAGAGCAAAATCTGAGTCTAGGCTTTTAAAATAGAACTTGAATTTAAACAGGATTTGGGGATTTTGAGAAACATATAACAGAAAATAATTTTGCCATTAAATTCATTCACAAAATTCATAGTGACCTGATCTTAATTCCTTTGTACAAAAAGTCACATTTCTTTGTTTCCATGGCAGCTCAAATCACACTGAAAAACCCCCAAAACTCATCCCACATCTCAGTCATATCGTTCTCTTCCTGCAAACAATCAAAGTCTTCTTAGAATTGTTAAGCAAAAGAACGAGGGGTCTTAGACTTTTGGACTGCTGGACAGTTCAGCATCAGTGCTGAGCATTTTATGAGCTCTTTTGTCTAAGAAGACAAAGAGAAAAACTAGGTGAACAAATGGGTTTTAATGTACCTGACCAGGTGACAGATCTGAGACTGACGATCAGCAGCACAATCTGGTTCCTCAGATCTGTAATACTGTCAAGATATCTTCACTTCATTACAGTGATGGAAACAGATGCTGTCAGCCCTCACACCTCAAAACCCCACACATGAACACGCCAAGTGCTAAATGTGCAGCATGACAGCTAAGCTGCAACCTCAGAAACTAAACGTACAAAGACTTTTGTTAGACAGAAACGATAGCGTCTGTAATGCAGCTTCTCAGCAAACAGGGTGTGGTGTGAAAGATCTGCTGAAGAAGGATACTTGTGCAGGAGTCTTCTGGCCAGGTCAGAGGAACACAGATACCAAGGATGCATGGTGAGGAACATGCGCACAAGCGATGTCTCCTTCAAACCACCATCGTCACCTGAAAGAAGAACAAAGACATGCAGCAAGACACAAAGTTCCCATAATCAACATGAACAAAACACACAAAACCAAAAAATAAAGCAGTTAAAGACAGCAGAGAGGAACAGATTATTTCATAAACAGTTCAACAAGGATCTTCACTCGATTTCTCTAACCATCAAGTCTTTGATCTTTAGATGAAAAACGATGTTAGGTGCCCAAGGAAGAAATTAAATGGAAAATACAGACAGGGGGGGAAACAAAGACGAGGGAGAGAGAGAGAGAGAGAGAGACAGAGAGATGTTCAGCTGGCTAATCAGAGTGTTTCAGAGAGGAGAAAAATGTGTTGACTGACCAAAAGCTTTGATGCAGTCTTCCACCAGCTCATCCACACTGGCTGACTGGTCCAATGAAACACCATCCATCACTCCTTCACTCCACAGCCCCTCCCGCTGCCTAACTTTACCCTTCTCTCTTTGATCCCTCTCTTTTCTCAGTCTGAGGAGATGAAGCTGCGCACGGCAAACGAGACACAATAAAGCAGAGACACCTTCAGAGATGTTGCCATCAAACACACACAGGTCCCAGTCACACACGGACGAGAAGCATCCAGTGAGAAACAAGACACACAAAAGACAAAAACATTCATTGTGTCACGCGGGTGTCAGAAACCAGAAATAAAACCATTCTCAAAGGGAACTTACCCAGTGAATCTGGCATTAATGAAGATCCCAACAGTGAAGTGTGGTGCCAGCAAACCCAGAGTTTTACTGTAGCGTCTGCTCATGACAGAAGTGAATGCACTGGACTCTGAGGGCCTCTCAGGGGCCGAGGTTCAGCAGCCTGTTTCCTGTCAGCTGAGTCATTTACAGCTCTCACATTTCCTGTTCAGTACAGGGAAGTTTTAACTCATTTTTCACATTCACAAGACAAAAACGAGACAGAAAGAGAGAGAGAAATTTAGTTTGATTTGCAGTGTGTTACACAAAACAGTATCACAATTATTGTCTAAATAAAGCAGTAGACATGTTGTCACAGCATATGAAGAAAGCTGAACTGTGGAATGTATGTCAGTGTGTTTTAAAGCTGAAGACATCATGATGATAATTTTCCACATGACATTTGGAGAATTAGACCAAGAGAATAGAATTAGAATTGTCGCCATCTCTGTTCGAAGCATGAAATTACAAGTTCTAAACCATTTCTATACAACTGCTGCAGGAAAAAGCCATTAATAACCAACGTGACGTAGCCAAAGTCAAACGGACATTTCCCGCGAAATCTGACCCGAAAGCTCACATTATAAATCGTTATAATGTTTTGAACACTGATCTATTATGTACATGCTCAATAACTGACTGTTGTTCATTTTAAACGTTAAAATCCAAAACGTTATGGACTGCGGTTTCATTTGTGTTTCTATAATACACGTGTATCTGTTGCGTAAGTATTATGTCAGTGTAATCCCAAACACAGAGCTGACAGATTTACATATTGAAAACGTCATTAGCGCGCGGCTGGGGTCTGCCCGCAGGTACACGTGTACCTGAAATATCCTCGAGCCCGCAGCCGCTGTCATGTCCACACCGCTGTCAGACCTCGAGAGGAAGAAGCAGATTTCCATGAGGGTCTCGCCGGGGCGGAGAACGTCGTGGACCTGAAGAAGAACTTCAATTAGTTCGTTAAAGACCGCAACGTCGCCATCAGTCGAGATTATTACTTTGCTCTCGCGCACACGGTCCGAGACCACTTGGTCGGGAGATGGATCAGAACACAGCAGAATTATTACGAGAAAGACGCCAAAGTAAGTTCATGCATGTCGGAGCCCAAACCAACGCGAGTACATGCATGACTGCAGGAGGACGTGGAGTTTTGCACAGGATCTCATCACATGAACACAAACCTGTAATCCTGCAGTAACGCATGACATTTGTGCATGAGTGAGAGCGCTTGAATGGTGAAGATCTGCTTGACTGCAGCATTGCTGACCTTCACTGACTCTTCTTTGAAGATAGTCCAGGATAAACAGCCTCTGCAGACGTCCAGCTCTTAACAGCGTGCTTGATATAAATCAGAAATGAACTGTCACTCACACACAGCTTTGGAGGTCTAATGCGCCATCTGTCTGCAACGATGTTACATTTTGGTACAAGAATAAATTATTCATTTAATCAATAGCATGACCTTTATATTCCACAATAGGTCTGCTGTCAGCGTATGAAAATCAGTTTATGTTTGTCATGTCGTGAGTATCTCATTAGAAAGCATTTTGAAGATATGGTGGATCATTTAAAAGCACACACGATGCACTTTGTACACAATAGCTGTATTGTTCATTACATCTTTAAACACCTTGGTCCTGGAGAAACCTGGTTTACTTGTGTATGGTTGAAATGACAATAAACTCCACTTGTAATGTGTAAACAAAGCTGCTACATGGGATTATATTTCACTCAGTATCTGAGGCGTTTATATTCCAGTGGATGGTTCCTGGAGGAATCTTCAGCATTTTACACTAAATATTAAATAACTAAATAACAATGTCAGATCATGTCAATCAAAGATCATTCATCAGCTGGAATCTCTGAATGGGATCCCAGCACCATCATTCCTCTGTATTCTTATAGTTCTGTATGGACTCCACTGTTCTCTTTAATGTGGAACAATTTTTAAAATGTTATCTTTATAATTATCATCCTCGAATGGCCCTAAAGCACAAATTCAAAACTAAACTTAAAAGTACAGTAATGAAGTACAGTTGCTCAACTACTGTACATACCAGGGAACACAATACATGAATTCAAAGAGAGCTTTCGAATGCTACAAAATGCACAGTTTCCGGATACACCTGGATATTGTCCATGTCTAAAGTGAAGATCTTTTCATGAATGTAACAGGAAACAATAACAGCGCCCATTGACTGCATGAAAGCACAACATTAAACACATCGTGACCTTTGCTGGTGACCTCATTGTGGGCTATTTTTGCTGCAGGTGAAATGCCAGTGTTGCATAACACACACTCTCTGACTAACCTGCTTCAGTCTCTCACCCTCATCTGCCATTGCTCTCTTTCTTTCTTGCTCCTCATACACTCTCATCTGAGCTAATAAGAGTGCTGGCTGATGAGGAGAAACTACAATGGGAGAAGGTTCGAGGAAGATGTTATTGAATATGAATTATGTTTTTTTACAGTAAACTTGACTTTAAACGAATCATTCAACGGGCATTGCATTGAACCATTACAGGCTGGTAGCACTAGAGGGCAACAGAGTACAATAAACTTCAGAAATCCATTCACACACACGTTTTTATGCCTTATGGGGACTTTTCATAGACAATGACTTTTATACTGTACAAACTGTATATTCTATCCCCTACCCCTCACAGAAACCTTTCTGTGTCATTTAGTATGTTTCATAATCAGGTTCCCTTGTGGGGACCGCTGGCTTGTCCTCACAATGTAGATGTGTGTGACTTTTACCATCCTCATGGGAACATGTGGTCCACAGTGGTAGAAAAACATTTACACCCTCACACACACACACACACACAACGTTTTTCAGAACACACTGTACTTCACAATACTGTACAGACTGAGAGCTCTCATACATTCAGTTCTTTTTAACACCCTCTGTACCATAGTGTGTAACTAATAAACTTTGTACTTACAAAACATTCTTTACAAAACTATATAGAACACTATCATTACAATCATTCACTGAATAAACTCAGTTGTGCTTTATTTGTACTCTACATGATAAATTCCCCAAACATCTCAGTGTCACTGTATAAAGTTCTCTACCAGACGACTTTAGGAGAGCGCTGTGTTGATTTGCTCACGCGCTGCAGGCCTGGAACATCTGTGTTAAGACATGTGCCTACACCAACCACACTGTCCTGCCTGAGGCTCTGGAACGCTGGCCCATTGACCTGTTCCAGACCCTGCTGTCCCGACACCTCCAGATCATCTTTGAAATCAACCGGCGCCACCTGGAGGTCCAGCATCAACACAAAACAAACACACACATTTACACTGAGCCAAGAGGAGGGCCGGTCAGCTTCGGCTAGACTGACGGGCTTTCTGATTGGCTAAAAGTTTCTATAACAGCACCAGCCATGCAGAATATGAGAATGTATGTATACAGTAACACACAGTCTATGTTTTTGTGTAGCGCGTGGCCTCTCTTCAGCCTGTGATGTTGACCGCCTGACCTCCTGACCTCCTGACCTTCAACCGAGAAGAACTGATCTTCAACCTGTATGATTCCTGCATCTTCATGAGTGCAGTGATGTATGTCTGACTTCTGCTGCTCTGCTTGTAAAGCTTTGTTTTGCAGCACACCAGTCTGTCAATCTTCAATCTGTTGAAGTTCTGCCTCCTTCACATATTAAACAATTAACATGTTCAACAAATTCCATTAATGTTCAACTGGCAACACCTCCATCTTATTATTCAGCAAAATGTCTTTCAGGGACAGCCGTGATGAACTGACATTCTAATAATGAATACAATCTATGAATTTACCGTGAGAAGTGTTGATGTCATCTGTGGGGG
This sequence comes from Botia kubotai, assembly GCA_036877585.1. Lineage (NCBI taxonomy): Eukaryota > Metazoa > Chordata > Actinopteri > Cypriniformes > Botiidae > Botia > Botia kubotai. The sequence continues at coordinate 27,278 of JAZGTI010000670.1, read as the reverse complement.
TCTGCCACACAATAGATACTGCACATTTAACACTGCATATTTAGAAAAAAACAACCCCCAGTTTAATCCAGTCAGAAATCCAGCCGTGTTGGACTGTTGCTTCTGTTTAGATTAGGACATGCTTGTGTAGGGAGTCACGGTTGCCTTCAGTGAGCTGTAAGGATTGCTCATACAGGTTATTAGCTACTTAACACTTTTAACATGCTGTATCTAACTTTATAATGTGTGGTCATGGAAGACTGGAGACTAACACAAGGTCTTGTAACGGAATCAGATCAACGAAGACAGAAAAAGCTGCAGACTCTTATCAGCTGTCATTAACAATGATAACAGACTAACCACATACAAGCCTTTATATCAATCAATCAATCAATCAACAAAATGATGTCATATACTGGAAACAAACGACTTTGTTTTGCATTTATGGGTCAGTGACAAATACAGACGTCCAAGATTATATAAAGTACTGCATGTTTGTTATGCCTTTGTCAGGTTTTTAACATATTAGTGATACTTATTAAATTCCTTCATATTATGCTAAACTGCTTGCGTGGCACTTTTTATTTTTAAAAATATTTACACACACGCAAGTCAAGCAGACACACACACGACATGTATAAGAGCCGTGCAGACTGCTGACTGCTGTAATGAGCAGTAATGTTGGCAGCTCTGTGAGGGCTTATATTGCGTTCTTACTGCAACAGATGGAGGAATGCTGCATCTCCACTCACAACTGGACTCATGAGGTCATGTCACAAACCAGCAGGTGACACAAGACACTGTCCACATCTGGAACTGATAGAGATGATTTATGTTTAACTCGCTGTCAGCTAGTTCAGTAAGAATCTGCTGAACAGCTGAATTATCGGAGCGATCGGTTGCTTCACTCTCTGATACTGTATGAGTGAAATGATGACACTTGTAAACATTAAAGCTGTTCAAATGTTGAAAAGCACAACATTCAACTTTTTTACAACATTACAGTCACTCAGCGTCCATTCATACCACTGGAAAATTGTCTGGACACGTGTGAACAGCTGATGTGTGTGTGTGTTTATGAGGCCAAACAGCTGGAGTTTAAGAACAGGTGATTTACCTGTTCATCTCTCTACTTCTGTTTTATCTGTCCTCACACTTCATAATTCCTCCTGGAAATGTTTCTTCTCTGCCCCACACCACTAGGTTGAGTAATTATAACCTAAAATCATTAATTCATCCATAATGTCCCCCCCTCACATCCATACAGGGACATGAACTCACACACACTGATCTAACCAGAGTTCTGCTGTGTTTCGTCACACCCCACCAGCCTGGACATTGGAAACAGTTCAGATCTCAGCAGGTACAAATACAGAGATTAACCACAGGAACTCTGTCTCAACCACTGCCTCATCTTCTCCTGAGCTTCACGGAAAGTCTGTTCATCGTTCTCATCCAGCACAAACATTCTCAGTACTTCTACCCAAATGCCTGAGGAATTTCAGAGCTGATTATTCAACACTGCAGAACCTGCTGGAAAACTTCATTTATTTCTTCTGAAGAAATAAATACAATGACTGGTAAGATAAAGAGCTTTAAAGTTTTTAAAAGTTCTTAAAGGGTAAATTCAGGACATTCTGTGATCGACTGTAACTCAACAGGTTATTTTATTATAATATTCGATGATGCTTTTATTTCTTTCATTCATGAACTGTAAATAATGACACTTTCTGTTAACCAAAAGAAAATGCGTCTCTATGTTTTCTATATTTCTGCAGTTAAACTTCTAGTTTAGTTTGAAACCAAATTTTGTAGTACTGCTAATGTTGTTTGATCCTTAAAAAATGATGAATTGCTTTTTTCTCATTTAAATAAAAGTCTTTTTAAAAATGTAATGTAAATGTACTATAATTGCAACATAATTCTATTGTGTAAATGTAGGAATCTCACATACTGTAACTAAAGCTTCAGTTGTATGTATAATGTAAATGACTCTTTTTTTGTAATGATTGGTTTCTGTATCATCAGTCAACAGTATGACCTATTTTTAAACTATTGATTATTGCGTTTAAGGCTTTCTATCTTTGTTTTCCTCACAACAAACTGATTTTACAGCTGATAACCTCTCGCTTCACAGGACAGAACTTTGGGTTAGGAACTGAAGTCCACTCGTGAGGTGTAATCAATCACGTGACAGATCCTAACACTCACTGTTTGAAACATGGCCTTCTCAGACCTGCTGGAGCAGGTGGGCAGCACGGGCCGTTTCCAGGTGCTGCATGTGACCCTGCTCAGTCTCCCCGTATTCATGATGGCCAGCCACAACCTCCTGCAGAACTTCGTAGCTGCTGTGCCTCAACACCACTGCGCCCCTCATGCCAACCTCAGCATGACCTCGCTGAGCGCGGGGGACGTTCTGAAAGCCACAGTGCCACTGGACCCAAATGGCAAACCGGAGCGATGCAAGCGGTTCGTCCACCCTCAGTGGCAGCTGCTGAAGGGGAACTGCTCTGAGGATCTGTGGGAAGATGATGCAGAACCGACGGAGATACAGGGCTGTGAGGACGGATGGAGCTACAATATGACTGACATGAGCTCTACCATCATTACTGAGGTAGTTAATGTTCTTACCAAATATATAGAATGATTCCTGACTCTTTCCTCTGCTGTTGGAAAAAAAGTATTTCCTGTGTAGCTGTGTTTTGAAACATTGTGCACAGGGCTGTCACAATACTGGGTTTTCAGTTATTCAGTTGTTATATTTATTGAACTCTTTCAGTGGGATCTAGTTTGCGACCTCCGCGCGCTGAAGCAAATGAGTCAGACTACTTACATGGGGGGTGTTCTCGTGGGTGCAGTCGTGTTTGGAGGACTGGCAGACAGGTTTCGTGGCACAGAGACACTTATTCAGTAACACAACACTGCATTAGTATGAGATGCGGTGTGAGTGCGCTCGTCTCTCCTGCAGGTTCGGGCGGCGTGTTTTACTGATGATCTCGTACCTGATGATGGCGGTGGGAGGAACATGCGCCTCTTTCTCCTCCTCCTTCCTTCTGTTCTGTGCGAGTCGCTTCTTCTGCGGGATGGCGCTGTCTGGACAGGTGCTCAACTCCTTCTCACTTAGTGAGTTTGTTTCTTCTTCCTGTATCACTGCAGAAATACACCAACAGGGGAAACGTTCATATGTCCGACATCATACAATAATATTAAATTATAGAACTAGTCAAATTAAACGATCAGGGTTCATTCGGGCAGTTTCATTAAAAAATTTCCGACCCTAAATTCTGATTGGATGAGCCAAATTGCCTATTAAACATTAATGTATTTCGTGATATTGCTGTTTGACATTTTCCCCGTTATAAACATAGTTTAATGGCTCAAGGCTCATTTGTTTCATTCTAATATCCTTCCGCACAGCTGGTGACATCTGCTCAGTGTATGAAACAGTTGACGTTGTATTTGGTGACATCTAGAGGACAGGCGCATGAAGTGTGACTGTTTTCTCCCCTCAGTTGTGGAGTGGATCCCCACACGTGTGAGGACAGTGGTGGGCACAGCCACAGGTTACTGCTACACTGTGGGACAGCTGCTTCTGGCAGCCATTGCTTACTACATCAGAGACTGGCGCTGGCTCACACTGGCTGTCTCTCTGCCCTATTACCTGTCCTTCCTCTACTCATGGTGCGTGTCCTCCACTCCTGTTTCCAAGTTGAAAAACTGTCTCCAACTCTTCTTTATTTGTTAATGAATTTCTCTATTTGTGTTCCATGAAAACAATAACAGCACACAGGTATAGAACTCCCAGCTTCTAGTTTTTGGTATTTGTGGTGCAACAAGGGTTTATGTAGATGATTGATGAGTTTCATCATCTGCAGGTGGTTCTTTGAGTCTGCTCGTTGGCTGGTTCTGAACAGGAAGTCAGAGGAGGCGGTCAAGAACCTCAAAGCAGTGGCCTGCATAAATGGACGGCAAGCAGAAGCAGACAAAATCAATCTTGAGGTGTGAGTTTATACGGGTTGTCAGTTTCAGAATCCTGCAGGTCATGCAGAATGCTCACGTGTGGATGTGCGTGCAGATGCTGCAGGAGTCCATGAAGAAAGAGATGGACTGTTCCATGGGTTCCCACAATGTTCTCGACCTCCTGCGAACATCTACTATGAGATCCATCACCATCTGTCTCAGTGCAGTCTGGTCAGTCACTGAGACGCTAGCAACCTCGCTCATTACAAGCATTGCAATGCTGCCACATATGAAACAAACTCATCTTATATTCTCAGGTTCTCCACCAGTTTTGCCTACTATGGGCTTTCCATGGATCTGCAGAAATTTGGGGTCGACATTTATCTAATCCAAGTGATTTTTGGAGCAGTGGATATACCGGCCAAAATAGTGGTTACAATATGCATGAGTGTGTTAGGACGAAGACCTTCTCAAGGTGGATCTCTTGTGCTGGCTGGAATTACGATACTCATTAATCTTCTGGTGCCTTATGGTGAGAACTTCAGCCTGGTTGGCAATAGAGAGCACTAACAATAAAACTGGGGGTCACTAACTAGCTGTTTTCAACAGCTGTCATGCTTATCTTACTCCAATGAGATTTTAATGTTTGTCTATCCATTAGCATCACAGAAATGAGATTTGAGAGATGAGACAACTTTCAGTTTCTGTGGCTGCTCGTGTAATCGGTGAGTGTTTTTGTGCATGTGCAGACCTGCAGACGTTACGCACCGGTTTGGCAGTGGTGGGGAAGGGATTTCTGGCTGCATCCTTCAGCTGTTGTTACCTGTATTCTGGAGAGCTATATCCCACAGTCATCCGGTAATTAACCACTCTGTCATCACCCTCCCAGTGTCTGAAACATCCTAAACCAGCACTGAATGATTCCCTCAGGGACCGTTTCATTGTGGTTGTCCATCATTCATTTTGTTTCTGTATAACAGGCACTAACCAGAGCTGCATAATAACATACTGTTTGCGAGTGCAACTGATGTCAGCTTGTGCAATCTTCTGATTGGTCCTCTCAGACAGACCGGAATGGGTTTGGTGTCGATGATGGCTCGACTGGGGGCGATGGTGGCGCCGCTGGTGCTTCTTCTGGGGGAGGCGTGGCCATGGATCCCTGGTGTAATTTACGGAGGGGCTCCGATTCTCAGCGGGATTTTCGCCGCCTTTCTTCCAGAAACCCTAGGCATGCCTCTTCCTGACACCATCCAGGATGTGGAGGACATGTAAGGCAGCAGCCTCTTTAAAACACTTACAGCCACTTAAAGATTTAAGCTGGATCTGATCCGCAAGGTCGTGTTACAACACATTCTGCAGCACGAGTGAACATAAAGGAAGAACAGAGCGTTGTAAATGATGTTTCATGTGTCAATGTGTAACTGTGTCAAATGTTCTCTGATTCTTCCACTTACTGCAGAGGTATCAAGCGGACGAATACCAAAGACTCAACCAAGAAAAGCGATGTGACCCTTGAGAAAGTCAGCAGTCTGGAGCTCAAAGAGTCTGTCTGAGAACTCCCGTCACTTCTGACTGCAGTATGTCTGCAGCAGACTAACAGAGATGAGTGTCTTTATACAGAAGTTGTTTAACTTGAGTATTATATAATGTAAGCGACCAAAAGCTATGAAAGGGGTGTCCTTAAATAATGCCATTCTTTATGAATGGATTTATTACATGATGATTTACTTTAACAGCAAGAAACTGAATACCTAATGCAGCAAAGATTCTTTGTGTGTTTGGCAGCACTGTGTCATTTTGTACGTGTATGTTTTTGTTGTCGTACCTGAACAGTTGAACAAATAAAACAGCAAAAAAAAAACAGAAACAGACTCGATTGGACTTTGTGACAGCTTGAAGGCTATAGGATGACAATATGCCCAGTTATTATAGCATGTTTTACATGAGGGCCAGTGTAAAGGAATAGTACCTTTTCCTAAGCAATAACTGGAACTTTTCTGTGGTAATTATGCAGCCAAGATTTTAAGGTATGTACCTACATTACAAACTGACATTAAAAAACAAATCTACTGAAGCACAAGTACTGTCACTATGATGGTGTACACGGATTAATGCAGATTAATGCTCTCACGTGTCTTCACACTCACCCACTGCAATGTTATGTTTCAAACAGAGAGGCGAAAGTTACAGATTGCAGCTTTAATGAGTTCGGCATGTTTTATATTAACTGGACTACATATATGAGTATATATCTGTAGTGTTTAACCTCAGTCAACACGCTCTGCTTGACTTGTCGGTTAAATGAAGCGTTATGAGATTAGATTATTCAGTGACTATTTAAATATCACACAAAAACAACCTCCGTGTCTCTGTTATCCACCAATTCACGAGTTTCATTAACGTTTAAACTAGTGACGGTGTAAATGACTGTTTATATCTAACGCGAAATAAAACCGTTTACTAAAAACTACAACTCCCAGCAACACACGAAAGTTTCCCATGAGAACTTGCTAAATTCTTAACGCGGCTTCCGGTTTCCGGTCCCTAACGTTCTGTCATTACACATTCGGTTTCAGCGCACAGAAATGTCGGGACTTCTGCGAGGACTCGCTCGGATCCGAACCGGCCCGGTTCTGCGGGGATCCACCATCACCCAGCGGGCCAACATCGCATCACGACCCGCCAAGGGCACTGTCGGCCCCGCTGTGAGTATATTGTAAAGCGGATTGATGCTCGGGATGGGCAGGCCATCATCTCCATGACATTCACCTTTAGATTCGGAGTATGTGATTATCACAGTTAAATCGCTCCGGTCTGGTTCTGCTTTAATGGTGAATGTGAACAGAATGTGTTTTTCGCGTTATTACACTGACGGGTTTCACTTCTGGTTCAGAAGGTCGTTTCGGAATATCACTGAATCAGGCTGGATAACGTCAACGATGTATTCACATAAGTGCACACGAATGTAATGTTAATACATATGATTTGTTTTATGTCTCTAAATTACTTTATCATACAAAAAATATTACTTATACTTATACTATAACTACTTTGTGTTCCGCAGTCAGCAATAATCAAAACAATAGTTATGTGCTAATGTAAGACAAAGTTACCTAACAGATATTTGGGCCGTGTGTTTGTCATTCACAGGAGACAGTTTTTGGTCTGACTTTGTTTACTCTGGCTGTTCTGGGTCCAGCTGGGTGGGTTCTGACCAACTTGGAGAACTATAAAAAGAGAGATTCTGCGCAGGCAGAGTGATTGATTTGAACGTGTGGGGACCAGCACAATGTTGAGACCACCTTCTTACTGACCTTCAGCTTACTTGAACAGCAGAACAACTCCTCTCCCTCAGTCCACCTGTTTCCTCTCCATGTCACTCCTGACCTCCTCCAGCCATTCCACTCTTACAATGGAGTCTTACATGTTACATTTGAAATAAAGCGTTATTTAAATCTTAAACTTGTGTGTGGCATCACTGTTTTCTATTACATATGTTCAATTTATGACAGCGTTGTACTAAAGTACGTCACAGTGAATGTGCAGTTTTTAACTCTGTTTAGTCTACACGTCTGGCAGGCATGGACAGTAATACTGCATGTGGCTTTTAAGTGCTGAAAACTGACTATTAAAAATCATATTTTAATGATCTTGGTGTGGCGGTAAAGTTGTAGCGTTTGGATTAGAAAATAAAACTTACTGAATCATTGTTTTGGTGTAAACAAATGCTGCACACAAAACAAACGTGGCGCTCAGAGTAAAAGGTAAAGAATCCACAACCGGAAATGGTTCATCTCCAGCGTTTCCAATCAGTCAGGTGACCGGAAATGACTGTTCAGCAGAAACATGGCGGAGGAGCAACAGCAGGAGATTTCTCCAGATCAGTCTAATGATGGTGAGAATTACAGCACCGCATTTCGTCGTAAACAAAGTGTTTGATTGACAGTCTGTACACGTTGCGTCTGATGGTATTTTTGAGATAAATCACGAGTTGAATGAGTGAACAGCTCAGCTGGTTACAAATCTGCTAATAACAATAGCTGCTTGTTTCAGTGTCCAAATAAAAACATCTGCTATATGCGATGAAAAACTGCCGCATAGAACAAGTTACGCTTCAGCAATCACTGGCAGTGAATACACGTCACACTCTTCGTGGTAGCAATGATAACGCGCTATGCCTGCAAATGTGAAGTACACAAGCAGTTCATGACAGGTAGTGCTGGTTTGCACTTACATGATTTTGTGTGTTGACAGGGCTGAATGGTCTGGCATGTGATGAGGCCATCATTGCACAGCAGGATAAGATCCAGCGAGAGGTGACGATTTTATCTTAGTGTAATGAATGTCATTATCGTGCGCTGTGTTACGTTATAATGCAGCGATGAGTGAAAAACTAAATGTAACTGATGATGCAAAATGTGATTAAGATTTGGGGCGTAATACAAAACGTGCACATCACTAAAACAGTAAGAAATTAAATTAAAGGTCATTTATGGAAAGGCATACAATTAATGAGGATTTAAAATTGTGATTTCCAGAGTCTTAAAATGTGATAGAAGCGATTACATGAATAATCTTCATGCTGAACCCATTGTGCATGTTACTGTAGATAGCCACCAGTACATCACTGGTGTCAGCCAGACAAGACCTGGCTGTTCTCAAGAGAGAATATGCAGACGATGACACCGTATACCAGCAGAAGATCAGAGTAAGACCACATGAATCATCATCACCTCTGACTAATGTTAATGTTGTCACATACCGTAGACGATAAACAGGATAATAATATTTATGCATAATATTTCTCCCGTGACTTCCTTTCAACAATGTACATTTGTTTTGTCAACAGGATTTACAGAAGAACTATTCATCAATACGCAAAACCCGACCGGATGGCAACTGTTTCTACCGCGCTTTTGGTTTCTCACATCTGGAGTCTTTACTTGATGACAGTAAAGAACTACACAGGTAAGCTCACAGCCCTCATTCAGATACACTGCAGAACAGTGTAACCAGGCTCACTGTATCACACCTGGCTAAAACTACGTAGCTCATTTTAAAAGAAGTGTGAGGAGAAGATGTTTAGAGTCTCCGATAGCGTCTCTCATCTGTGCTACATCCTCTAAGATTCTGATTGGTTACGTGTCAGGTTCAAGGCGATCGCTGCCAGGAGTAAACAGGATCTAGTGAGTCAAGGTTTTACAGAATTCACCATAGAAGATTTTCACAACACAGTAAGTATTTGATAAATCTCTCTCTCTCCTTGAGTGTAATCACAGTCAGCTGCTTGTATAATTATGAATGACTTGTGTTATTATGTGTTTCACTGTAGTTTATGGATTTGATTGAGGTGTGTGATAAGCAGGCAACTGTAGGTGAGCTGCTCAGCTCTTTTAATGAGCAGAGCGTGTCAGATTACCTCGTCGTGTATCTGCGGCTGGTCACCTCTGGTTTTCTGCAGAGAGAGGCAGAGTTCTTCCAGCACTTCATAGAGGGCGGGCGCACGGTTCGAGAGTTTTGCCAGCAGGTGACACTGAGCAACATGTCATTTTGACGACCTTTTATCTGTGTTTAATTGAGTAGAGCTCCGTTTAGACAGTTCACATGATATAATTGCAGTACATAAATCGAAGTATACACTGCAGTAATTTGAGGATGATAGTTTTATTTGATAGTAACCTGTTTCTCAGTGACTGGATCATGTAAAGCTGTATGTGTCTCTGTTTTGACCAGGAGGTGGAGCCAATGTCCAAAGAGAGTGACCACATTCACATCATTGCTCTGGCCCAGGCACTGGATGTGTGTATCCAGGTGGAGTACATGGACCGAGGAGAGGGAGGAACAGTGAATCAACACATCTTCCCGGAAGACGGAGAGCCCAAGATTTTCCTGCTTTACCGGCCGGGCCACTACGACATCCTCTACAAATAGCAGTTCTGCAGCTGCTGCTGCTGTTCTCAGTGCTGTGAGGTTCAATCTAAACCTGTGACATGTGAACATGAGTGCGCAGAACTGAAGCGGTTTCCTCCATTAAACCCCAAAGACGCAGATCTTCTGTTACACCAGACACTGTACAGTTTTCTTTCTATAACCTGCAGTATTTTTGTTCCAGTTGTATATACAATATATTGTTATCATGTCTTGAGTTGTTTTTGTGTAGTTTAAGACCAGCTTTATTACGTTTGACTGTATTTGACTCTCGTGAGAAATAAAAACTTGGTTGGCATATGCTGTAAAACTGAGTCCGGTTTATTGTGAATTATTTAACTCCTCTCTTATTATCTAACTCCATCAATGGAAAGATACAGCTGTAAAAATCTGACAACAGCACAGATATGAGATCAGATAAGAGCGCGTGTCAAAACGATTACCAAGAAAGATGCTTTCTCTCATATGAACACATTTTATTTTTACACTCTATGACAGTCGCATTTGTCTCTCTCTCTAATAATTCTCTAGCGTTGTTGAATAATGGACATGGGAGGATTATTGCTGAATGTTAAGAAAATACAACTTTACTGAAGTGAGAAATAAATTCATCTGCTGGTACCGTGCACTCATCTCACTGTGATCATAAAGACATGCAGAGCTAATGCTCTGATTAGATGTTTCCAGCGAGGGGTTAAACTAATGTAGGGCAGAAGTAATCTGGGGTAGGACCTAACTGTCAAGAGGCTGGGGTGGGGATATCACATTGAAGCTAACTAGCACTGTCATACAAACAACTGTCAAACTTCAAACAAATGATCTTCATTAAAAAAAGTATATTTCAAAATTATATTATATTAAAGTATATTTCATTGCACTGTCATAATACAGCATTAAACCTCTTTATAAGGATCTAACTTAAATTATTGGTTTCAAATCAACACAATCACAACTCATTTTATCACTCATGGTACTTGAAAACAGATTAAGCCCATCTCTCGAGTCCTCCAGTGTCTCACCTCACCCAACACACTTCACCTCTTAACATGAATGATCTTCACATCTTCTCATAAGCTGTTGTGACCTGTGGACACACACTTCATCTCCACACCAACTGGTTCTGAATGTATGAGTGACTCCATCCAGACAGAACCGCTCAATGCAGCTGTTTGATTTTGAACCAGTGAGTGCATCAAAACAAACGGTACATTATGAAAAATAACAGCATATGAGCGCACATTAATAATAATAATAACCGTAATAACAATAGTCAGCACTCTATTGTGCATCACTTGCTGTGAATGTGGAACGTTTATGAAATATGTGGATCTTATGACATGAATGCACCTAACACAGTTTTCACAGAACAGAGTGTTCCCACCTCAAAACAATGAAATTCAGTTCAACGTAAATGGAACATAACGTTTGCATATTTTGGCATTTTAATGACCCGATTCATTTTCACAGCATTTTGTGTTTGTGTGAGTACGTGTTTGTGTTTCCTGTAGCTCAGTGGTTAGAGCATGGTGCAACGCCAAGGTCATGGGTTCAATCCCAGGGATTGCACATACTCAGAAACCATGTAAAGTATAAAGCAATGTAAGTCGCTTTGGATAAAAGCGTCTGCCAAAAATGTATAAATGTGTGAGTACGTGTTTGTGTTCTCGCGGCTGTTCACACAGTTTGTTTCAAAAGCAGCAGAATTCAACAGATGGTGTTTATAGTGTGTTTATAGTGTGTTTATACGTGCATTAACATACATGGTTGCTAATATGAGCGTTCAATATACTTGTTATATGTATAGATACTTACCCTGCCTTAAGATTTAATGCATGTCTTTAGAAGGAAGTGGCGCTCTGTCTAGTGCATGTGAACCTACGCTTGCGTTCCATTCTACAATTTCCACCTTCATTCCAGAGAAAGTGCAATAAAACCCATTTAAAGTCAGACTTCCAACTTCAAACTTATGTGGAATTCCACAAACATGGAAAAAACCCAGCTGATAAACAATGATAAAGAGCAAAATAAATGTTTCAATGAGAAAACAGTGCTACATTATACAATAATATACTCTGCAGATACAGGTGCGTACAGCATAGTAAATGAGCTTGTCTGTTTATTTAAATGGAGCAGCACTATATGGCATTGTTTATCCTCTGCAGTCTGATTGCTGGATAATGTCTGAACGCCTGCACTGCAGATTCTAGTATTGAATAATTGTACGTCAGCAACATGTAGGAATCACTCACATCCATCTCTGAATGAAACAGAGCAATAAAGTGATCATTCAAAACGTCGCAGGCAGAACACAAGACTGTGTCAGGTGTGAACACGCACATCTGCCAGCTTCATGTCAGGCTCTCCTCAGTCCTGTGCTACAGGAGGATGTGCAGTGATGTCCTGAGACACTATGAGACTTTCTATCCCTCCTTCCTTCTCTCTCCCTCTCTCCCTCTTTTTCTGTTTCTGTCCATCTCTCTCCACTAGCCAAACAAACCGGATGGATGTGTCGATAATGAGGAAAGGTGGGTGGGATAGACTATATGTTCTTTATTTCTTGGTTATCTGTCAAAAAGCTTTTAGTACTGTCAGGCAAATTGAGCTTAACAGCTGCTAGCCTCCTCACATTTACCCACAATCCCTTTCCTGTGTGACAGACCCTGTAGAGATGCAATGCAAGTCCGGCAGGGCAGCTGTGAAAACATCAAGTGCCCACATGTGTTATTCAAAACAACAGCAGCATAGATTTCAGAACCACAGTAAGTGCTCGGCCTCTCGCTCGCTCAGTGTGCAGAGAGGAGCTACACACTGCAAACATCTACATAATCAGTTTCTTTGTGTTGTTTCCCAATAAACATCTGTGAAAACACAATACATTCACCACAGAGGCAAAACTGCATAAGATAAGAGCTGTTTTCCTTCTCGTTTGAAGCATAATTCTAAGCAGTTTTACTGCTTAAACAAGAAAACTCTATTTGCAAAGAAAAACATTCAATTCAAGACATTCTCTGAAAACAAGTCTCATCTTACACGGTTTTGCCTCTCAGAAACACTGAACTGGTTTTTAGGAAGTTAAGTCTACTGGTAAACAAGACAAAACTTCCCAATAATGAAAGGATTTTTTGCAGCACACGTTTGGAGAGATGAACACTCGCAGTCACACACCCATTTTCTTTCAGCTCATTTTTAACAGATGGACCTTGATTGCATTTCCTGCTGGAACATAACACATAAACATACATGTACTGTTCAGTGGTTTATATTGCATGACAGTGGGGGTGTGTTTTTGTGTGTGTGTGTGTGNAAGGAACAAGGCCAAATAAGTCAACTGAAAGATTAAACAAGTATAAAAATGAGGTGTTTGTATAAGAAAGGCTACAAAACACTCCACCGGCCCTCTGGCATCCGCATACAGCAAAAGGCACCACAATATAACTCCGTATTTTCTTGTTAAAGTTGTGAAAAAATTGGCACATCTTTTTTCTGCTGTAAATCAAAATGTACATATAAATAGAGTTTTCCCTATAAAAAAAGTCTTTGCTGTTAACTAGTAGACAACTTTTTGCTAAAATGAAAATAAATATTTCATTTGTTTACAATAAATGTCAGGTATATAAAATAAAAATATTTCTTATAGGTGCATGTCTATAGTAGATTGTGACCGTCTATAGGTGGCGGTCTCTCTGGTGCGGTGTGCTGTCCGCTGTGGAGCGCGAGTGTGTTACTCTGTTCTGTGTGTTGGCGCGGGTCCCGTGTCTCCTGCTCTGACTGTGTGAAGTCTGTGTGTCGGGCCTGTGGAGGGAGCGCGGCTCGGGGTTGCTCATGTTCTGCATACTGAGGAAGGGTGTGTTCTCGCCTTCCTCCTCACTGTCTGACAGGCAGCTGCGCGAGCCCAAGTCTCTGGGCGGCTGGTGGCCGCATGGCACCACATGCCCGTTAAGTCTGGACCTGCGCCAGCGCCGACTGCTTCTCTTTGGTTTCACTGTGGAGGAGAGATACTCCTGCGTGCTTTCATACTCCTCCTCCTGTGCCAGCCGGCAGGGGCTGGAGGACAGGCTGCCTGTGCCGTCTCGCAGGTAGCTGGCGTGCTGCTGCTGTCGGTATGGCTCGTGGCCCCGCGCCTCATGCAGGGGCACCTGATAACGACACAGCAGCGGTTGATTGCCCTCTGGTGGGTAAGGAGTGTGTGCGGCGGGCGGCAGAGACACGGCGTGGCTGGCGTTAGGAGACGTGATCTGGAAGGTTGGCATCCGCGGGGGCAGTGAGTAATGAAAGTCCACTGGAGACAAACGAGCAGGTGTGGTCAGAGCAGACACGTACCTGTGGTGAGAGAGAGACACAGAGAGAGAGGGAGAGAGAGAGAGAGAGGAGGACAGGAGAAGGTTGTGTGGAACAGAAGAACATGAGTCACACAGAAAACACACAGCATAGCAGTCTATCAATAATGCCTGTTCTGAGGCATCAGGAAAACAATTACCATTGGGTATGTTAACTTATAGTCCAAGATATATTTATTAAGTATGTGTTTAAATTAGGGCTGTCAAAAGATTAATCACAATTAATCATTTCCAAAATAAAAGTTTGTGTTTACATAATATATGTGTGTGTACTGTGTATAATTATTATTTATATATAAAAACACACACAAGCATGTATATATTTAAGAAAATGTGTGTGTATTTATAAATAATTAATAATTATACACAGTACACACACATATATTATGTAAACACAAACTTTTATTTTGGAACCGATTAATTGTGATTAATCTTTTGACAGCCCTAATTTAAATTACACTACAGAATGTGTATAAAGTTGTGTTTCACACTGTGTGTTCTATGGCGTGTGTGTTTAGCTGCTGCTCTGACAGAGTCCTTCATAGATTTACAGAAGGACGGTGAAGGTATGTGTTGTCTTGTAGTACCACATGCATGTAAAACAAATCAACAGACACATTGTTGTAGCTACGTGAAATGTATATGAGAGTTTGAGAGGAGCTGCTGTAATATTTCTGCTCATGTGTCTTCAGTTTTACAGTATTAAACACATTTACCCTACAGTGGCACTAGATTAATGACAGTATGTACAGTAAGACACAGCAGACAAAAGTTCAATAGCAATTGAGAACAGAAGTGAAACAAATGAGGGTCACGAGCAGACAGATGACCGTCGATTAACACACACAACACTCATCATGCACCAGCTAACAATTCTAGGTTGTAAGAACATTTTCCTAACATTTCCATTCTGTAATGTTCCATTCAAGTTCCAGTTTTAAAAATGATCAGAAATGTTCTCTGACTGTTCTAAATGCTCATGCTTTCAAACATTGCATTACTGTTATTGCTGTTATTCAAACTTTAGTTACTTTTTTAACTTTGAAAAAACCTTCCACTAACATGACTGCATGTTTCAGAACGTTCCCTGTTTCAGTTTGCTATTGAATCTTTCAGTCCACTCATGTCATGTGTTCTGTTAACAGTCTTACTGTACACACTAAAGTGTGCTCAGTGCCACAGCTGCAGAGAGGGGCGCTCCTGCGCACCTGTCGCTGTGTGGAGAGTCCCCAAGCGAGTCAAAAGAGTTGCGGTACTGCAGGGGCGGCCGGTGGGGCTCAGTAAAGCCACAGTGTGCTGCACGCCTGGCACGCGCCTGCATGCACGCAGGACTGTTGCATTTACTGGTCCCCACTGATGACGACAGCACGCCTGAGGGACAGTCAGAGAGGATGCTCTCTGTGTGCTCCACACTCCACCTTCTGCCCTCGTGTCTGAAGAGAGGAAGGAAGAAAAAGAGAAGGACAGATAAAGTGTGGAAAGATGCTGAAGCCAGTGATGAGGAGACGCATGCTCAGATTTACAGAGACATGCGTGGAAAAGAGAAAGATGAAAACAGATGCGCGAGGCAGGCGGGGGCAAACACACACACACACACACACACACACTGCTTGTGTACCTATGTGTAGAGGAATGGGCCCGGATGGAGGAGTTGTGTGACCTGGAAGACCGCTGGCTGCCGGGACATGACGCTTCCTCTCCGTGTCTAATGACTCTCTCAGTCGCTGGAACATTCTTGGAGATGTACTGTGATAAAAAGAGAAAATAAACTAGTTAACTAACACAGCTGACTACTGAGGAAAAGATTCTATCACTAGTTATCTGGATTAGTGAGAAGAGTGCCGTACATCTACCATAGGTATCTCCTCAGGCCCAGGGCCGGGGTGGTTGGGGCCGTTGGCCAGGGTTCGATTGGGGTGATCCACACACATGTTGTGTCTGATGGGATTGTGTATCTTCTTCCTCTGTTTTCTGGAGGGGGAGACTGTGTCACTCTCTCACTCTATCATCTCACATTTCAGAGCTTGTTGCTGTACGAGAAACTGAACTGGGCTGTTCAGTCTGTATTAGTGGTGATGTCAGTTTGACTCACTTGGTTTTGCAGTAGGCTACCACACAGAGAACGGCCACCACCAGCAGAGCCACACAGATTCCAGTGATGGTCAGCACTCTCTTCTGATAGAGCTCCTCTGCCTCTACACAACACAAGCAGAACGCTGTCAGTCTCCTCTCTCAACAAACCTCCTGTACACAGTTCCCACAGCTGCAGGGATCATGCAGTACCATCTGAGATAACACAGAGGAACTGACTCAGAACCCGCAGCAGGTCCGAGCGCTCTGCTCTTATTAACTGCATGAATGTGAGAATTAATCACAAGATAAAACTAAGCTTAGACCTCAACACAGATGTGATGAAGCCTCAGCAGTGGAAGGTGCTCACAGGAGGGACAATTCCAACATTATCATGGATGTTGCTCAACCGTCTCCCAATGATCTCTGTTTAAATAAGTCTGTGACGCCATGGATGTCTTTCACCACTTGATGGCGCTGTAATCCAGCTCAATTTACAAACAGCCTGCAGCCCAAAGAGGAAAAATGACTAATTAACTTTAAACTGATTTTTAATCAGTATTTTCGTCTTGTCTTTCAATAAATATATATAAACATACTCAATGGTTAATTTAACTTGAGTCTTGATTCTTTAAAGCATAAATCTAAACTAAGGGTTGTTATGTCATAAAAGATATGTCATAAGACAGTCACATGGGGGCACAAACACTAATCAGGGCTTTTGGTGACCTGCTTAAATACAGTTTATTAATGAATTTGTAAAAGCAATCACAGCACAGACTTCAACAAGATGAAAAACTTGCCAAATGTTTGTCAAATATCAAATCACAAACTGTCCAGCTTTTGTTTTTTCCCTTGAAAATGAGCTGTGGATTGATCTTCCAATTGGAAGAGAATGTGTGTGCGGAGGAATATTTCATAATTAATAATGAAATAATCCAGCTGTTGTTTCCTCTGTTACTGTGATGATCAGAGAGCATCAGTTCTGATGGATCTCTGGTGCTCGGACTGAAACTCAGTATGTGAGCTCAGTTCTTAGGAAACGTTATATAACTTAGTGTACCCCAAAACGGACCACTTTCAAGGGAAAACAACAGCTGTTTTTCAAAGAACAGACGATTGGGAGAGGTCATAGAAACAACTTAATTGTGAAACTAATGCAGTTTGGCATGCTAGAGAACTGAGACTCACTTTTGTATAACCAGCTAAATGAAAAACAGAAAAACAAAGAGAAACTGCGTCCAAAAGTGAACAGATATAAAATGCAGCTGCTGAACTGTCACTGATGCAGGAGGAGATATGGCAAACTAACATGCAAGATTAGAGGGGAATAAAAGACAGAACATAAATGAACAAAGACAACAGGAAAAGATGAGAGAGGGCAGATGGGAACAGAGGAGAGTACAGGACACAGGAAGAAATCCAGCTGTGTTGTTTGAGGCTGGAGAGCTGCAACACTCGTTCATGAAACATCTGAACTGTCGGTCGAGTCAGTGGAATCAGCTGTTCATTACAAAAGAAACCTGTTCAGATAAACTGACTGACAGAGGTTTCCACGAATCTCCCACTTCCTGTCTGTGTGTCCCAGCTCAACAAATGCATGTTTGTCTGGAGTCGTACTTAAAACGCCACAAACTACATAAACTGTTGAGTGTGGTTACTCTGTTATAGATTGTACACCGTCACTAAAACAGCCTCTCACTGTGTTTCTGATGCTGTAAGAAAATGTACAGCTTGCTTTAAAATGATGAAACACAGTGAGTCATTATAACGTTTATTTCTGAGCAGCTGCAGAAAATGATTTACATGTCGACTCTTGAAAAGACGGAGTACAACTCAGAACAATCACTGACTGACAGATTTATTTGTTCATCAATTCGTTCATTTGCTTTGAAGTCCATAAGACAGAAGCTATAGAGGAGTGTCAGATGAAATGAAATGTACACAGTTCAGTCTGGAGATCAGTGAGGAGCTGGTCCATACCCAAAAACTCAATCCCAAGAGATTCTGTCACAGTGAGGAGTTAATAATCAAGCAGCAAAAAACAGAGAGAGAGAGAGAGAGAGAACAAAGAAGAACAAGTTTGAGAGAGAGATCTTTCACTTACACAAGAACACACCTGTGATTATGAAAGTGATATGAGAGACATCAAACAAACACAGAGATAGAATGTTCTCGCAGAAGAACAGTGTAATGCTAGAACATGCAGGTTAGAGTCTGTAATTCAGGTTCTGTATTCATGGTAAAGAGAACCAACAAATATAATTATGAGTAATAAAAAAATACAATGAAAGCCGTCAAGCTAGAATCAAGCATCACACGAGCACTTTCAGTTAGAACTTGAGATTTTAAGGTGAACAGCTAAGTTAGTAGTTTTTTATTGGATTTAACAAATATAATTGTTGTTATATAATTATTGTCATTATTAAAAACAAGTGTAAAATCAACTATTACCCATAATGCAATAGGGCAAACAGCACAACATCCCAAATAAAACAGATTCGTTTGTTAGAACAGGAAGTGCATCATTAATCATTACAGAATCACATTCCAAACCCCTAAATTCAGCATGCAAAACAGACAGACAGACAGACAGAAATGGACATACGGTAGAAACTGGCCATAACGTAGGTTTGACAGCGATCGCCAGTAAAGTCATTTGGACACCTGATGGAAAGAAACAGAAGCATAGAAAGAGAAAAGAGAGAGGGAAGAGGAGACAAGCAGAAAGGAGAAATGCAGAAGAGAGGGAACGAGAGAGAGGCGGAGGAAAGAAAGCAGAGGAGACATGAAGTTAGAACATCAGCACAGGAACAGACAGCAGACGCAGAGGATCACTGGAGCACCACTGTGTGTGATTCAGCACAGACTGACACAGTGCTCGTCCAGTGACCATCACACCTCTGTCTGCCGCTGCACATCAACTCAACATACTTTCAGCAGGTCTGAGCATGACTGATCGCATGGGCTGTTTCTGCAAACACCGCGGGCCGAAGTATCCATCCGGACACCTGAGAGGAAAGCAGAAGTGACACGGATGACACACACACACACACACACAGAATATCACACATGCTGAACACACACACACACACGAGACGACACACTGCAGCCACTCAAACAGCAGTATGACCTGCACTGGACAAAATTCATCTGATAAGCAAACAAGTATTTTTGTTTTGTATTTGTCTTGTATCCGGTGGAAATATATAAACATTCTTAAAACAAGACTAATTTAAATACACCCCCAATTAAAATGTTAATTAGGTCAAAAATGAAAGTTCAGTCGTCCTTCACTCACCTGCTTCTCAAATGCTTCTCAGTTATCTTGCTTTACGTACGTTTATATATTTACAAAAATATGATGTTATGATGGCATTTTCAACATGCACAGCTGAAGCCATTTCTAAGCCAATAAGCAGCTATCTCTGATAC
The DNA here is from genome assembly GCA_036877585.1 of Botia kubotai. Lineage (NCBI taxonomy): Eukaryota > Metazoa > Chordata > Actinopteri > Cypriniformes > Botiidae > Botia > Botia kubotai. Next base: position 7,569 of record JAZGTI010000670.1, on the reverse strand, counting down.
GGTTGCCTGGTTATTACATGGCTGTCATTCATGCATTTGATTGGCCAATTATGCTTATTCATGTTATTCCAGTAAACTAATTATGGCTCATCGCTGTGTAATGAGTGTTCTGGGGCTAATGTTTTCACAGTGCTAATTCGGCTTCAGTCAGCTATGACTGATGAACTTCTGTTGCTGCACAAACTGAAGTTGGGATCACATGCTGTCTGTTGTCACCTGAACCCATCAGCTGAACCCATCAGCTGAACCCATCAGCTGAACCCATCAGCTAAACCCATCAGCTGAACCCATCAGCTGAACCCATCAGCTGAACCAGTGTGTTTGCCTCCCTCAGTTTGACCCACAGAGCTGAGAGGAACACCCAACACCTGCACATACTTATGAGGCCCCAGTAAAGTTAATGAAACACTTATGTTGGCTTTTGTATAGTGTGTGAGGCATCACACGTGCACAACACATGCAGCACACACATGAAGCTGTCGGTGTGTTTACAGAGCGTAAAACGAGCCCAGATTCATGCTGTAAACTTCTCCCCGCGTCGCTACAGTCGTGTGTCTCTCAGACAGAACATCTCCTCTGAGATCAGAACCTCTGCATTTCTTCATTCGCTCTCTTCTCCAGCACCTTCTCTCCAGATGAAGAACAGACAGCGTGACGTCTGTCCACATTCAACGTTTGTCTAAAGTCTACAGTTTCAGACGTGCACTTGTGACCTGACCTTCAGTAAATGCAGTATTGTGGTCATAGTTCCAGGCTGTAGGTAACTTGATGTCTCGCTCAGTCATTAATAACAGTGCTGAGAGAGAGTCGTGTAAAATGAGAGGACAGCTCTGTCGGCAGGAATCTGGTCTGATCCGGAATGTTTTTGGGACACTTCTTTCCTGTCTGTGAGTCTGTCAAACTCAATCAATGAATGTGAAAATCAGCCCGAGCAATCATCATTCCTAACAGACAATCTCATGCGAACGAAAGCAGATCTTCTCATCTTCTCTGTGCTGTTCAATAAAGTCAGATCTATGAGGACAAGCCCTGTCCTCATAAACGCGTTTGAGGCAGCTGCTTTTACTAATACTCTGAAAGTTTAATGCTGTCAGATGAGCCCGTAATTAAAACCAAACTCAGCAAACCTCAGTTTCCAGATCTGAACTGTTCAGCATCAGAGCAGTTTTACAGAACCAAACTGTCTCCTGTCACTCTTCACTTCAGCTCTGGTCTCATGTAAACATCACAGCGGTGTGCGTGTGCAAATGTATATACCAGCAGGAAATGAATTATGGTCAGCTCATTTATTACCTCATCTTTGCCATCATATATTCCGTGTATGTGTTTGTGTGGAACTTTGTATTTTAGCTGGACTGGTTCAGCTGGTGAGGAAGTCTGGCCTCTGTTGAAGGAGACAACAATTCCCTGTGGGCCCTGACTGCATTATCAGACGTTTCTGGAGTCGTACCTCATCCATGAGTGAATAAGCTGCTGTTATTGGCTTATTGCTCCCTCTAATTTGTACACAATTTATTGAACAGCTATTGCAGCCACGTCCTGTCAGTTTGCTTGCTGAGCAGTGTACCAGAGTCACACACGCACATACGCAAGCGTGTACATGCACACAACTAAAACAGCAGCAGGTGCACTCATAACACGCCACAACATGTGGTCTGAAATTGATTTATATAAAAGAAAACCAGCTCCTACACAAACATACATACTATACACACACACAAACACACACACACTAACACACACTAACACACACAAACACACACGCACGCAGGTGTGACACCACGCGGAGGAGTTCCAGCATCTGACTCCTGTGTCCTTGTTTGGTATCTCCACCTTTCGTAGCTACTTGATCGCACCGTCAGCTTGTTTTGATAACATGGGTGGAAATCTTGAGCTCCTCGAATTTAAAAGCGAGTGTGTAACTCAGAGTCTGTTATTCTGTGATTGAAATGTAAACAACAGTTCTGTTCACCTCCAGCCTCTTATAAATATTTGCTTTAGCACTAAATCAGCATGATGCAGCATTTCAGAGCCGTTTGATGCACATCTCTACAGCACGCTAAACACGGGCCGTCAGCGCGCCGAGCGCGCACACACACACACACACACACACACACATCACACACACAGACACACCACACACACCAGCAAAGACAGAGAGAGAGTATAAACAGACTGACATTAGAGACATAAAGAAACTCACTTGCAGGACAGCTGATTTATTCCATGAATGAAGTAACAGTCACCCCCGTTAACACAGTACGCCCTCTCTGTGTCGTTACATCTTCTGGCATGACCTGATCCTGGAGATAACGTTGTTGTTACTGAAAGACACAACGACACACACCTGCATCAACAGATCACAGGAAACAGCATTCAGAGAGAACTTTATCTCAACCCCATCACTGCGAGAAGATAACCGTGTCAGAATACATTCAGAACCTGTTACAGATAACTCATCGCACTGTAACAGACAGCTAACATCCCTTCATCACAATTACAAAAACTACATCTATAATGAAAGCACACATATGGCTCTCCTCCAACAGTTCTGGCGTCCATTCACCGAAACAACCTCACTCTCTCTTTCTGTAATTAAAAAAACATTCAGTTATTTACAACCCACTGTGTGTTTTCATGTAGAGAGCCACACAGACAGTACATGGACATTAAGCTCAGAATCACCAGAACTGTTGGAAAGGAACCTAGAACATGCATCTGGATTCGTGTTGAAGTCCCTCCACCCTCAACAACAGAAATGACTATACGATTAATTATTATATTAATTATAACGATTACCCAACAGTTACCCACAAAAATTGTGCAAAATAAAGTGCGACACAGTGAAGCTCTTGTGCCAGTAAGACAACAACAACCCCACACACATCTGGAACAGCCGACTCGAGCCAAAATCAGACCACTAACAGATGTGGAAGCAGTCAGAGCCTCTCTGATATCAGACCTGTCATGTCATGTCACCACATCAGGTCATGTGTAAAACCTGAGGACGGTCAAGGTTCGAATATCAGAGACACGGGGATTCTGAACTCTTAAAATGAACTCTGTTCTCATTGAAGAACTGTGATGTTTATGAACGTTCATGTGTTGTCGGTCTGTGTGTTATTGTATAAGCTGGAATCACATGGTGGTTTCTAAATGGACTGTTTGAAGAACAGTTTGTTGAAGTGAATCTGTCTCTAACAGGCGGTGATGAAAATCAGTAACATTCAGTCATGATGGAACTGCATGACGTGAGTTTACCGCTGATGTTTACTAAGCTACGTTTATTTACTTGTTTTATTTACAGTTTACAGTTCAACAGTTTACACTTTCTGCTTTTGAACTCCTCATTATGAAACATAAAAAACTTGTTTTTAATTTCAGATTTTGCTTTTAAAACTAAAGTGTGAATTTTTTGCACTACCAGTTTTTTAAAAAAAAAATAATGTTTCAGACAGATTTCTGTTTGTGTTCCGCCCTGGGTCCTGGTGAGCAGCTCTTTGTGTGTCTGAATGAGTTCTGCACCACCCACCGCGCCACAGCACACACCAAACTCAGCCATTGTGCTGTTTAAATGTTTATGCTCCAAACATCATAGAGAGAAAAGAAAACAACATCAACATATAAAGTGTAATAACAGCCCTCACAACTGCAAAACACGCACAGCGTCTGGCAGAGCTCCAGAAGGCTGCTCGGAGGCATCTGTTCCTGCTGTTCTTCACTCCATCCCGCTGAGAGCTTAAACATGTCTGAGTACTAATGACAGTTACCTGCTCAACATGCATCTAGAGTCGGTCTGCTCTGCATATGTGCATGTGTTCTCCAAGCATGGGAGACCATCAACACCAGCATGACCTGGCTGTTAGACCAGCTAGAACAGCTTAAACCAGCAATGGAGGTTAGGCTGGTTCCAGCAGGCTTGTTTTCTCTATTATGCAAGTTTTGACTTTTCATAACTAGAAGTTTCTCAGCACCATCTGATAGGTAAAATGAATGTTATTTCAACGTTTCTTTCAAAACTGCACAGTTATGTTTGGAGGAGTGTGACAGCTGCCTGTGGGGTAACTGTGTGTCATGTTTATGCCTCTGGTCTAGTGATGCACTTCAAAATATCTCCATTAATAACTGAGCCTGACAGTTACCACCTGTATCATTTTCCCTCATGTTCCCATCCCACACTGAAGATCTGCGATAGCTCAGTAAATAACTGCTGAGAGAGAGAGAGAGAGAGACATTTAAAGCAACAGAACTCATTTATCCAAGTCCCACTAAGTCTTGTGTTTATCACTTTTGTTCCACAGTCTTATGTCTTGTTTTCTTCAGTTCATCTAAACACTGTGATCCGCATCAAGCAGCTAGAAACAGATTCTCTAACGAATCAGTTTAAATCCGTTTCTTTGGTAACAATGCTGCTTAACAATGACTTAATCCTTCATGGCCAGAGAACAGAAAAGAAGGCCAGGGTGGGGGCAACAACGAGTCATCTAGAGAGCTTGATAAACATGTTCACATCTTTCTGCTCTTTCCAAAGGGGTGCAGACAATGTGTAAAACTGACAGTCTTCTGTGAAGACACATTCACAGAGTGCAACAGTCCAAGAACTTCCACACGTGGAGTAATCCCTTCATTTAAAATCTCTGTTCAAACGACATCCATATTACTGGTTCAGCCTGTGAAAGTTTCCCTCTGGTTAAAAATACGAATCAGTTATTGAGCAAGTAAATAACAGATAAGTGTTTAAAACAGTCTCCTTATCTTACCCCGGTTCACAGCAGTACGTTTATAATGATGATTTATTACGTGAGCTGTCGGATCCAATTTCCTGGGAAATGTCAGTTGATTTTCACGTGGCTTCAACACAAACTTCTTTCCTTCACGTAAGGCATGTAAAATAACCTGCAGCTTCAGGTTTCACACAGAGATGGCGCTGGAGAGGCAGAACTTATGGATTGCAGCTTTAATCAAACTCCAGAGACAGACAAATGAAGCTGGAGATCATGATGGACATGACACAGCACACCGTCTCACCTCCTCTTACTGGTTCCAGCTGTGAGAGGAATCCCATCACTGTGCAAAGGTCAGTTTTTACTGCGTGCAGTCTGACAGCTCTGAGTGGTTTCCATTAAGTAAAACCATTCTGCACCTCTTTTGTGTTTTAAGGGATTCCCAGAGCGTTCAGAGAGAGATCTTCTCTAGTGCACATTTTATGTGCATCACTTCGTTTATTAAAAGTCTCCACACAAATCTTATGGCCCAGAGCAAGTGAAGGAAAACAAGCTGTCACGCATCAGCTCTGGTACACCACAGGCCAGAAGAGTTCAAATGAATGTGTTGTTTTCATCGTCTTGCAGACTGCCGCTGTACTGTGGAAATGATGTTTGGATTTTATCCAATTTCATTATGTGTGTACGCGCTTGCACAAGAGTAAGTGTGACCAAAACAATCCGAGCGAAATAAATAAAAACAAAAACTCTTATTATTTACAATGCTGAATAGAAGTCAATATGGGAATTCTTTACTTACAGTTAACATTTAAAGTAAATTTAGATTAATTTAGTATCATCGTTATTTAAAGCAACACATAATGCCTGCAGGTAATTTTACAGTTGACCTAATTCTCTGTTCACAGTATGGCTGTAAAAAATTGTGATAAAACAGTTCTGTGTGTAATCTATGATCTCTTCAAAGTCTCTAGTGCAGCTTTACATGTATGTGTTTACTGTACTGACACACAACGACAACTTCATCTGTTAGGAAACAGAATTTTAATTTCTAAAGTGATTTCAGATGTTTTCAGATGTTTACTTAAATCCATTTAAAAGTGACTTATTCAGAAGACCAGTCAGTGAGAGAACACGTCCACTGCACCGTACAAATCACTGAACTGAGGAACTGATCCTTCATGAAAAGGAACGCTGGCATGAGAACCAGCAGACGCGACATTTACATACAACATTTACATACTTCACACTTCAAAGACTATGAAAAACTGAGACGTGTCAAACACACAGAACTCTTTCCAGTTACTGTTTAGGCACGAGACCAAACCACATGCTCTCTGTCCAAACACACGCATGTGAACAAAACATTATTAAGGATAATGCTCTCGAAGGCCGATTAAAGAGCCATGAAGCCCAACTACAAACACACGCCAATTACACTAAAAGCCAAAGTGAGAGAAACTCTGAGCTAAACAAAACCATCAAACAAAGAAGATGAGGAAAGCAGAAATAACAGAAGCCATGTCCTGTATGTTTCTCTTCGATTAGCTTCTTCCTGCTACATAGCTGATGTGTCTGGTCTTGTCCTCCATAATCAGAGACGACTCGAGGAGAAATCAAGAGCGCTATTGCATGCGATTGCATAACACACGTGTGTAAACAAGCAAGGCTTGGGGGCACTTACCCAGAGGGGGCAAGGGCAGGGGGCAAGGGCAGGTGTGTTCACCAGGCTGGAGACAGACTCCGAGAGAGCCGTGCCTGGGGTAAGTGTGAGAAGAGCCTCAGGGAACCAGGGGGGAAATGAGACAACAGTGCCTGAGGGAGTGGCATGTCTGTGGAGCATCACGGGTACTCAGCTCCTCCTCTTTATCATCTCCCCAACCAGTCTGTCTCTCTACTGCAGCCCTGCATCAAAGCACAGTGAAGCAGCAAACCACAGCCTTCCAGTCCCAGTAGCAGCAGTCTGGGCATGAGTATCAGGGTTTGAACCCCGGATGCTCCTCTACAGCAAAACCTTGGAGAATGACATGAGGTCGGCTGCTCTGCTGCGCTTCACCTCAGACACCAACACCCCACACTGTCCCCGACACACCAGCACAAACAGCAGTGGATAGATAGAAACATGTGTGTCCATCACAGGCTGGTCCAAATTCAGCTTGATGCCTCCCAGCTCACACTCAGAGCATCTACTCCATACTACTCTTTCTGAGAGTCACACTTACACACAGCCGCCCCCACGCACACCAGCGGGTGTGAAATTGTGGCATCAGGGTTCATGGTGTGAGCTGGCAGGCAGAGAACGATCGTGAGTTGTGATACATTGATCAGGATTCACTCCATCCAAAACCAGCAGCACCAGCCCACAAACCTAAAGAATCTGACCTCAGAGTCAAAGGTCACACACAGCTTGTACAGGTCATATGACCCGACCGGCCAGCATCTTAATACAAAACATACCTGACACACAAGACAAACCCCACTCACACACAGATCTACTAAGATCTACTAACAATGAAATGCAGCTTCTGACAGTTTACTTGCGCACACAACTGCATTGTAAGTTTTTGCATCTGTACATGTCTGCACATGTGACCAGTTACGCTCGTCTTCATCATTTGAGTGTTACACAAATATCAATAAACAAAAGCACGTGTCTGCTTTCCTCAGAAGTGCAACATTTACTGCAGTATTAGTGCTGAGGTGAAATCTATACTGACCCTAATTTTCACATTCAAGAAGTGCACATCACATCTGGCTGTTTAAACTGGATTGTGGGCAGTGAATCAGAGGCAGTTTTTTGCATTTTTTAACTGCATGCAAAAGTGGCACAACTGTTTAGAGAATTCGG
>JAZGTI010000669.1:40676-57532 GCA_036877585.1 Botia kubotai | reverse complement strand
ATTCTTTGCTTCCACCGTGCCTGCCAGGCCTCATTTGAATCCGTCGGTTCTCCTGCTTCATTCATGCTGTCATCATGATGTCATTCACTCATTCATCCTGTCACGATTTATCCCGTCATCTCGTGCATTATGTCTTACAGTCACTGTCACTTATCAAGGGCCATTTCCATCCGCTGTCTTTCACTCTTCCGACCGATGTTTCCGCAGCATTGTGTATTTATCATGTGAATTTATGATTAGTTTCCTTTTTGCCATCTAATAACGTAAAGTGTGCCTCATTTCATTCTGTTAAAATAAAGTAATAGTGCAGCCAGAAAAGTCATTTCAAAATTCAAATCATCGCTCGTTTTGGACGTGTGTGAGTCTGACTTTCTTCTGTGAAACCCAAAAAGAGAATTTTTCAAGAATAACTTGTCATTTTTTGCACCACATTAGTTGCATAAAAATGGTCCGTATAACATGTGTCTTTTATTCTTAATCCCCTTATGTCGCTCAAGAGCTTTACGTGAGAAAGCTGAGAGAAGCAGAACGTGTGATTCGTGAACACACAATTCGTCTGAGTCGGATCTATTCAATACAATCGTTAATCTGGTTCGCAGAATTAGTGTGAATGATTCGTTTGCGATTGTAGTCACTGACTCAGTCATTTGATGTCATGAGGGTAAACGCACACTGTGGTGCACGACCGTGAAAATAGTGACTTGAATAATATTCTACATAACATAGTATTCCAGTCTAGTTATATTTTACATAGAATAAATCAGAAGACATGAAACGAGTTATATGATTTTTTCATGGTCATTTTGGATCTTGAAACACCATTTTCAGTTCATGATGAAAACACAGTCATTCAGAACACCATGAGGCGACATGAATGACAACCCAACATAAAAACATTCTTCAAAACGTCTATTTTCTCTTTTGCCATTTTTTTGCTTCTTGTAATTTACCGTCTTTGTTGTAGCGATGCTAGTGCCTCTCGTTCAGCTCCACAATATAAGTATAATTATGACGCAATTACTTATTCATCATCTCTGCCAAATCCTGCCAATAGCCATGTGGCAGCAGCCCTCAAAGAAGCAAACGAGCTCGTCTCATACAAACGCTCTATGCCAAATTGGAGCTGGTCTGCCCTGAGGGCTCGGAAGTATAGGAAGAGAAAGTCAGGCTACACTTTACGGTGGACTCCAGAGCTGCTCCTTCAGTAAAGTAATTAGGTCTTATTCTTTAGCGCACAATGAAGGCTTTTCTGTGCCGTGGGTAACAATTGCAGGTTGGATCCGGCCTCTTTTTTTCCCCTTGGATCTACGGTTTCTCCTGGTAGATGCGTCGACGCAGGAAGCGTGTATTTAGTGTGCATTCAGGGGTTGGTCCGGTGCACAATAAAACTGAAATTAGAGAGCCCGAGCAAGAGCCAGCTGTGACACAGGTCGCCTTGTTCAGACACATGTGCATAATATATCGCTTTCATTCCACAGTCATCGCATTTGCACGGGCGGAAAAGGAGGGAGTGAGCGAGAGAGAGAGAGAGAGAGATGGGAACAAATGGGCATGGCTGTTAAATTAAGTGTGGAATGAATGCATTATGAGCTATTAGGGCACCGATAAGAGGTGTCCTAAAAAACACAGGCGCATAATTGTAAATTCTGATGCTGGAGCGCATTCAAAGCCCGGGGGCCGGATTTTGGAACGGAACGTGGGGTTGCTGGGGTGACAGCTTTGTGCGATAGGGGTGGAAGGGTGGCATAAGTTTTTCTCTCTGGCATTTGGGTCAGATTTTACCTCTGGTCTTTATTCCATCTGGCCATGCCGCCCTAGTAAAGGTGCCCAGAGCCACAGGGTGGCATTTTGGCATTTTCTGGAGTCACATTCCCCGTCGACTAGAAATCAGCCCAGCGTGAGGTTTTCTTTTCTTCGTGTGACTTTAATGCAATGTTACCTCTCAGCACGCCTCTTCCTGTCTTAATAGGTAAGCGGCCCACTCTCGCACCCGCGTTTGAGGTGTTTTCTCTGTTTAGCCGCCGTTCTCTGGGGAAACGCAGCCTGAATGGATTAGGCCACGTTTAGACAGATGACTGCTGGCGAGCGAAGCTTTAAATGTATTAATCCCTCTCTTATCAAGCAGGAAATGATGAATCGCATGAGCCAGCTACAGGCCAGCGTCTGCTGTCGTTTGAACAGAATCAGACGCTTTAAATCACACGCCGCTGCACCTGCGACGTGCATGCGCGGGTGCACGTGTGTGCGCGGGTGTGTGCTGTGGCCTGTTTTAAAGTGATTTAGCAATGCTTTGATGGGGTGAGGGAGGTTAGGAAATGAGTATGAAAACTAAATTAAGAATTCTACACAGGCTTTAATAAATAGAACCGCTGAGTAGGGAAACTTTCGCGCCTGTTGTCACGCTGCATTCAATCTGATAAATTCCCCCATGGCTGCGAATCAGGAGCAGCAGTCAATCAATGCTTTTTACAGCCTCTTTCTCATATGAATTACGTGCTTTATGGCCCTGCCTGGCACCTGTACTCTATTTCTCAGTGCCCTTGCCCTGCACTTCAGTGCGTACTTCCAAAAAGAGGAACATCAGCACTCCAACTGCTCCCTCTGAGGAGCTGTAGGGTCGTTCCTCGTTTATCATTTGTGGCTTCAGGTTAGCGTCCTGTCTGCGTCGCTGATAATGCACCACAACACGGTTAGCACGTAGCATCTGAAGCGCTTGAACAGCTTTGGAAAACAATATGAAAGGTTTGTAAGTACCAAAATTAAATCAAATGCTTGACCGTTGCTTTATGTATGTTGCAGGCCAGACCGTTCTTATTCTTGCCCCGTATCATGTAACAACATGAAGCTATTTGGGCTGTTACAGCTTAATATCCTGAAAAAAATGGAATGTAATCCGTGTCTTTTGTTGTTGGCAAAAATGACAAAAGTGTTCAAAAGCTTTTGACTAGATAAAACATCGAGACGTGTGACTAAAACAGAAACTGACTTGTGACAATTGACTTGTGAAACATGTTCTGGGTCTTCAGTCATTATTTAGAGTTTAAGAAAAGCAACATTTGGTGGATCCATCAGATATGACCAGGTGCGCCAGATTCGAGTTTTATTTTAAAGATTGCTGCTGTATTTTACTGTGCCTGTCGGATTAGCGTTGTGTAATTTAAACCCTTGGAAACACACGCGGGCTCATCTGTTAAACTGTCTGTTGTGGCATTTAGAAGTGATGGTTTGATGATTTTCCTCACAAAGCATCAATCAAATTTAAATGTCAAGTCTTCACTGTGAAACTCAATGTCACTTTATTTCCTTTCGTAAAGTTAGCGGCAGCCGCTGTCATTTCTAAGCGCCAGAACTTTCCTCCTGATGGTTTAATGGTGCCTGTGGACGCGTTATTGAATTTGCACATTTAATCATATTTACACGCCATTAATCAAATGCTATTTCGATGCCGTTTCTTGCCAACACGAACCAAACATACACAAGCACGTTCAGAACAATCAATACGTTTGAATGACTCACACCCAGCTAACAGGGAATGTTCTCCAATCGTTGGCTAACGTTCTCTTAAAGTTCTATCAAAGTCATCAACAACATTCTTGCAGAAATGTTAGTAGAACAATTTTAAAGTCTTATATCATATATAAAAAATGTTATTCTTAAGTCGTTAAGAACGTTTTAAATATGATACAGAAATAAAAAAATGCAACATCCGATAAACTGGTGTTTTGAACATTCTTAGAACTTTCAAAATAACGTTTTTAATATTTTTCAGTTAATGGAAACGTTAGTGAAACGTCTCTACAACCTAAAATTGTTAGCTGGGCAGTAGTTGCTTTAGATGTAAATAGAAAAGTTAGTAATAGTACAAAGTCTCTAATATTCATTTATTCTTTCATTTTTTGTTATTTGTTATTTTTGGTTTAATTGATATGTAGGTATTACTGTGTTGCTGTTATTTAAACTAACGTCTCTTACTGCAGAGAGGATGTGTTTGGTGTCTGAGTGACAAATAAGTAGGACAGTCATTTCCTTTATTCAACATTAAAGGATTAATCATTCCATGTGACGTTTATCTCAGTGGAAGTGTGTGTGTGTCTGCGCACTTCAAGATAAATTAATATAATCTCTTTATCTGTATTGTTATTGTTTGTCCCAGTAGACCGTTTATATCTCTGAGGGGGATTTTATAAACATCGGTTACATCACAGCTACATTTCTCCTCTCGGATCAATAAAGCGTCTGTCAATCAATCTATAATGCGCTATTGTTTCAGCATTTTACCCACAAGTTCTAAACGAGCGATTTTCATCGAAGGCCAGACTGCATAAAATATAGAGCAGTATTGACTTCTGGGCTGCAGTGAATTTTAATACGTCCCACTCTGCATTAGGCTCAGGGGATTGTGGGTAAACTCGCGGCCACTCGAGTCTGCACAGAAACGAGAACTCCATTTGAATGTGTGGAGGTCACAGGAAACATTTGCAAATTATCTCAGCGATGCGTCTTTCCGATCGCCGCACAGATACTGGAAAACCAATCTGGCCTGCCGATTGGTATCTTATCTGCACGCTCTTGGGAAACGTTCGCAGTTTGGTGCAGGGACAAAAAAAATGATCCCCCGCTTCTCTAAATGACATTAAGACTGGCAAACGAAAGTGCCTTTGAGTGATTTCTGCTGTAATATAACGTTTGGAAGAGCATGAAAAATATGACACCGTCTCAACATCCGCATCCTCAGGAGACGCTGTGAGACGAATGAGAGACGTAGTCTGTTTTGACAAAACCATATTTTTAAATTCTGTAACATTTTTAAAACGTTTCACTAACAGCTTAAGAATAATGTTTTTGATATAGTATATACAATAGCATTAAAGGTTTTACTAACGTTACTGCAAGAACATTTTGAGAACATTTTGAGAACATTTTGAGAACTTTTAGAGAATGTTACCCAACATTCCCTGTTAGCTGGAGGGCTCTATCCAAGTGTTCCAAAGACATTTTCTCCCTTCCGCTGTTTTCCCTTTGTTTACATTCTGCACTTCTGTGTGAGGTTCTTTCTGAAGTCACTGCAGCTCACCCTGAACAAACCTGACTTAAATTTCAGCTTGGAGATGAAGTATTTACATGCTTTGTTCTTCAAAGCGGGCGGCTGTACAGACAGACTGTGGGCAGTGTTGACTCTGTTGCTGTTATCCTTTTGATGAATGCGGCTGCCACTCTGGGCATTACCTCCCTCCGTGCGGGGCCTATTGATCAGGGCCGTGGCAATCTAGTACCTGCACCGGATTACTGTCTCCAGCGTTAGTCACAATCAATGGCTCAGAGACAGCCACAGCTACAATGTCCCTACAAGAGAAAGAGTAGCTTCACTCTTTGTTTATTAAACTACTCAGCTAACAGGGAACATTCGCAGAACATTGGCTAAAGTTCTCTCTCAACATTATAAAAAAAAAACGTTCTTGTAGTAAGGTTAGTAGAATGTTTTTAACGTTATATAACGTATATCAAAAACGTTATTCTTAAGTAGTTAGTGAAACTTTTTAAAAGTGTTTGAATATGTTAAAGTTTAAAAACCTGGACGTTTTGAACGTTTTTGTAACATAATAAAAATGTTATGGTTTTTAACATGTACATGTATTTTTTTAAGAATAACATTTTTGATACATATCATATACAACATTAAAATCGTTCTACTGATGTCACTGCAAAAATGTTTTTGATAACTTTAAGAGAGTTAAGCAACGATCTGAGAAAATTAATAAGGAAACAAACACGCTTAAGGCAGTCGTTGTCAGGTCATAATAATATATGCAATAATGTGTAAGAATATGATTAGAAATGTTTAATTTGATGTGGAAATGTTTGACCTTGTGATTGCAGAGTGAGAGTATCGTGTCAGTTCTGATTACAGTCTGTGACACTGTTGAGATCTCTCATGAAACTCCAGAGGAGACTCGTGCGAGACGCTGTGGTTGAGGGACGATTGAAATATTAATGAAGTCCCGCGTGTGATTTTTCTACCAGTTTAAATTAACTGTTCTCTGCTTTACTCGAGAACTCAAACAGAGAACATCTGATACATCAAACAGTTTTGAGAACACAGACATGAAGCAATGCCAAAATATCTTCTCATATCATGAATCACACCAAGTGATTCTTGGTGATTCCAAAGTTCTTAAGTTTTAACTTTAAAATGTGGCCAATGAAATGAGCCACACAGTATTTACAGCATACAAACTGTATTTTTCAAATGATACGAACACACAATGACAAATCAATGAAAACTCGACCTGACAAATAATTTACCGTGCGTTTCACCGAACGCATGATCAGAAGTGACAGTTTTATTGTGTTTATTGTGGGGTGTGTAGCCTGTGCAGAAAAGCAAACAATACAGTTCTGTCGGATCCTCTTCAACCCCTATTTTAAATGCAAATGAGAGTGTTTATGGAGCTTCTTGGCCTGTTTTGTGGCAGTGGGTTGTTGACCTTAAGGAAATGGAAATTTGCCATCGTTGAAGCAGCAACCATCTGCCCTCCATCTGCAAAACAGAGGGAGAGATACAGTATTCCGTTCCCTGAGAGAGATGGACAGAGAGATTAGACTCGTCTAATCAGAATAATGTCATTAGACTTGCAGAATTGAGGTAATTTTGTTAGACCGATAACCTTTGTTGCTTTGTAGATTCACCATTAGAAATATGCAAAACTGTTTCAGCCTGGAGCTTTGAGTCCAAAGAGATCCAGATTTATTTGAGCTGAAGAGATTAAAGGCAGGATAGGTGATCTTTTCCAGAAACACTTATTTTTGTTATGCTGGTCTCCTCACATCCTCATAGCAATCGCTATATAAAGTGGTCTCAATATATTTATACCTTTATATATCTTCTGTGGAAAGTGCAGGGTCATGAAATGTTAGTCCAATCATTGCATTTGGTCAGAATGCAATGATAGGATGTACTACTTGCCTGTCAAACTATGTATTTGCATACCCTTGCTCACTACTGGAGGAGGTGTGGCTTTGGAGAGCGCTCTGAACGGAGGGTAGGATCTTATGCTTTCTAAGCTAGCTTGCCTTTGCTAGTCTATCCAAAATTGCCTACTGTTGCTTTAAGCAGAAAGCAATCCAAAGCAATAAGGAATTGCCTTTAAATTCCAGGGTTCTGATGTGGAAATCAGCAGCTTATTGATTTTATTGATTAAGTTCTATTGATCCACTTGACCTCTTACCTTTCCACATTCCTAATCCTGTTTTTTGTGATATCAGCTTCGGAATGATTGACTACGTTCTTTGTTCCCAGCTAATGCAAACAAAGTGGAAAACAAAAAGAAATATTCCAGTAAACGCTCGGCATTGCGTGGGGTCACGTGCCAATCGATGAACGTGTTGTTCTGAATGTATGGCTAATCCCAGCTAACAGGAACTACTCTCGTTGGCATTACTACTCAACATTTTGTAAACATTTATACCAGTTATGTTAGTAGAACTTTTTTAACGTAATATAATATCAAAAATGTTATTTTTAAGTTGTGAGTGGAACATTTTAGGAATGTTACAGAATTAAAAATGTTTAAATAACATTTTTACAACCAAGAAAAGATGTTAATACAATGTCTAAAAAAATTGAAATTTTCAACATTCTTAGAACTTATAATAATAATATAATAGAAATAATATTTTTAACGTTTTTGTAACTAATAGCATCGTTAAGGAAACGTTCTTACAATCTAAAATTGTTAGCTGGGGTGCCTTGTGCTGACCCATTCTGTTCCCCGTGTAGCAGGAGTCTGGCAGGATATTTTTTGTATTGTTGACTTTGATATGTATAATGGGTGTGAATTGGGGTTGATACACAATGAGAAACCAGAGTCACTTTTTGTCCGTTCACAGCTGCAGCTTATAATTGGATCTGGAGCGAGTGACGCTTTGATTGTAAAAAATACATCTGGCCAGCTGTCAGCATCTGTGATCTCCATCTTCATTCTGTGCCCATTACTCATAAATTAGCCACCAGATGTGAAAAGAAGCTATTCACCGAGACGACTGGTTTGTTTTAAGAGAGGAACAAATACAAGGAGCATGAGCTGCTTCTGTGACCCAATCCAGACCTTCATTGTTCAGCATGGTGACTGTCTCTTTAACTATATGGCGTCAGTAATGGGATGGAACAGACTGATCATGAATTAGGAGTCTGTGTGTGTGTGTGTGCATCTGCAGATAGGAGTGAGGTTTGTATCTTCAGCATGCTCTTGTCTCCTGCTGCTTCTCTCCAGCAGGAAGTGAAGTTCCCGGTGAAGGGGCGGACGGCAGCATCAGAGACATATGGGTAAATTGAGCTGCACAGCTGGAGCTCCCCGCTGCGTCCTCATTGGCCCCCGCAGACCGTTGCCACGGTACCAAATGCCCGGCTATAAAATATGGATTCAGATCAGGCGGCGTGTTATCATAAAAGAAAATAAACCCAAACCTGAGAAAACACGGAACCCGACGCAACTTCAGAGCACAAAATAACAAAGCTCACGCTGTGAACTTTTACCCTGCGCTGCAGTCCATGCGTTACACACGATCCCTATCACACTGTATCATCACTGCTGGCTGCGATCTGTGCTTAGTTGTGCTGCGGCTGCTTTAAATTTACTGTAGGCTTGAAAGGTGTAAATTAGCCACGATAAACTCTGCCCCACACTGCCATTCCTCTGTGTTATGACAGAGTCTGCCAGACAAAGCACTCAGACCCCGAACCAAGAGAAAGCTCTGTGTTCTGTCTGTAGCACACATGAGAGGTTGTTGTTGTTGTTAATGGGTATGTGTGTGTGTGTGTGTTTGTAGTTGTACGTCTATCTTTGTGAGGACCAGTTAGACCATCAGAGTGAGGACAAAGAGAGTAAAGTGGGGACATTTTGGCAGGTCCTCACTTTCTGACACCCCACCAGGGCTATTTGAGGGTTTTGACTTGGTTAGAGTTAGGTTAGTTTTAGGGTAAGGGTCAGGTTTAGTCACATTGTGTCAATAAGTGTCCCACAAAGACGGTTGTACAAATGTGAGTGTGTATGCGTGTGCGTGGATTCACTTAACCCTATATTGGGGACAAATTTGTACTCGATAGTCAGCAAAACCTGACCAGTCTGAGCAAAACCTCCTTTTGGGATCTTCATTTTTAAAAGTCCAATAAAAATATAGTAAATTACGTTTTTTAATCGTTAAAATGCACAAAGTTTTCTGTTAAAAGTGTGTGTTAAATCACAGTGTTTATAACTAGCTGTGTATAAAAACAATAGAAGTCTATGGAATGTTCCTATTTAGATAGATAAATAAACGTGTGTGTGTGTTTGTGTGTGTGTGTTTTGCAGTCTTACCTTCAATCCCTATATTTGGCAGGCGCAGCTTGAGAGCCACACGTCCCCACACACGCTGCTCTTTAAAGCGCTCGTATTATCTTTACTACGCTTCGCGTCACTTTAAATTTCCTCTCCATTTGTGCATTTCAGCAATTAGCCACGGGCCCAAAGCAGCTCTTCCTACAATGAACCCCCCCTCCCCCCCCCCGGTGGTTCGTCTTTAGCTTTGATTACCAAATGCCTCAGGAAGGGCTTTCTCTCTTCACTGATATTAAATTAGAGGTGACCGGTATCAGCTGTATGTCTTTACGGGTTGAGTTGCCCCAAAGAGAGAATAAGATTCAGGCTGCGGTTTCATGGGTCGTGTATCAGGAAAAAGGTTTTGATGTCAAGCCGTCAGGGAGAAGATGTTAAAAAGACAGATTTCCTCATCACTAGATTAAGACTAAACTTAGTTACTGATATTAACAGACAGGCTATTAAAAGGATTGCTTGGGAAATGGCAACCATATGTGTCTGCCTGTCTACCTGTCTACCATCTCTCACATATATGTTTATAGAGAGAGAGAGAGAGAGAGAGAGAAAGAGAATATAGTAGAGTAATAAATGATATATATACAGTTATGTTTAAAAATATTTCAGTTTCAATTGTTGTAGTTCCTGGTGAGCCAGTATGTGATTGTGGCACTTTTCTTTCTGGAAGAAAATGTCCTCTGAATCCATTAGGAACAACATTCAATCAATTGTTTTAATGATTTGTCCACACAAGAGGGAAATGAGCCGTAGAAAGTTTTCCTATTCCTATAATTTGTCGGCCGTGTTTTCTACGAAAATCTTGTGTGACATCTAGAATATTCTCTGCTGTTGTTTAGGTAAACAATCAACTATGGATTTTGTGGTAAAACCTGTTCAGTCAGACATATGACGAGAGGAAATGACATGTAGCGCCTGCTGAAAACGTACCCCCATCTGACTTAATGGCCTTCGAGCATGCGCACGCGCATACAGGAAATTATGTGTGAGGCGCCGGTCCGCACGCAGGAAGTGGAGGGCTGCATATCATTATGGGTTTATATGGGAGGTTTCTGTCGACCTTTCACAGTTTCTCTTAAGTCTATATATGTATATATATGCATATATGTGTGTGTATGTATGTACATATGTATATATTTATATAGACGTAAGGTTAGGAATTGCAAAGTTGCATTAAAATGGGTCATCATGAGTCATGGGCTCTAAAAGGTCAAATTCTCTATTACGTCAACGTTGTTGTATTTATTGAATTGACCGTATTCAATTACTGCACTACAGAATATATTTCAGACAAAAGAAAAATCTTGTCATGAATTACTCAATTCATTCATTCCAAGTCTGTTTGACTTTGTTCTTCCGACTATCTGCAGCTCGTCGATCAGTTCCCAATTAGAGACATCGGCTTTGAAGAAGAAAACAACCTTGTATTTAAGAAACTTCACAGTTAAATAATACAGGTCATCGTGACACCTCAAGCGGCCGTACATTGACACCTTGCGTTGTTTTCACGAGATCCAGAATTACCATCAACGACCCAAATGACATCTCGAGGCGTCGTGGTGCCGTCGTAATTTTACTGCGAAACCGCCTCTCGCATCTTTAAAAAAACCAGAAGCTCTTTTCTAAAACAAACTTTGCGATGATGAATCACAGCTGTGTTCCAAGTCCCATTTAAAAAACATAATAAATACAGATGAAATGTCAAAAACTACTCCCACTCTCTCGTCTGCATGAGGTTGTCTGAAGAGGTGAAACCAATTTGTTTTCAATCTGAGAACACGGCTCCTCTGATCCCCCTGTATTCTTTAAGACAGGCCTTGATTATTGTTCTACGGGGGCCTTCAAAGTCAGCCTCAACAAAGACCATCTCACAGAGGTGTCAAAAGTACAAGGTTTCACAATAAACACTGTCAGCTTTTGACAGTTTGCTCAGCATGTTGCTTTTGAATGCTATATAGACTAAAAAACGTAATTTATTCATTAGCCTGTGAGAAATTTTGCCGTTTATTGTTGATCCGTTGAACATTAAAGCAAACACAAACTAGCGTTTCGTATGTGAATGCGAGCTGAAAAGGAGACCCAGCTAACGATCTGAGATCGCAAGAACGTCTCTGTAACGTTTCCGTCAAGTGACAAAAACATAAAATATGTTATTTAGATAGTTCTAGAAACGTTCAAGATATTCCGTTTTTTTGTCATTGTATTAATAACGTTGCTTTTAAAATCTGTATGAATGCTTTCAAAATAGTCGAATAACAGCAAATAACATTTTTGATATACGGTCTACTAACATTACTGTAAGAACGTTGAGAGAACTTTTAGAGAATGTTAGCTGGGAATAGTACTGGTCAGCATGAATTGCGGTATCTGAATGGGCGGCCTATTATCAGTTTCAGCCAATAACAGACCTTGGAATGTCGCGACTGACCAATCAAAATCAAGAACTCCAGAGTGCTGTATAATAAGTCATTATATATGATGAAAAAATTATGAAGAGAAACGTTTTCCTTTGGAACAATGTTCACAAGAAGCTCGAAAGTTTATTAGTAACGTAAGCAAATCTCATATTGACACAATATGTTCCTATCACTGTGTGTGTTTGATCTGTAACTTAAGCTGTGGTCTTCTCTCACCTCCTCTCCAGAGGTTCCTTGTTGCCGTTTGGTTCCTCCTCATCTGCCACATCAAAAGATCTCACAGTCTGCTGTCATATCCAGCCCATTTCTCTCTTTTCCCACCCAGCCTACTTTATGCCTTACATTAAAACACAGAATCATTGTATTTATAATAGTCAGTGTCATGTCACATTCTCCTCTGATGTCTCTATGCGTCTCTCCTCAGCCTCCCTCGACCAGCCCGCCACAGACGCCCCTCTATAAAATTCCCTTTTATTTATGGCTTGTTTGCGTTTTATTAGGTGGCTGCGCAGACCCCAGACGCTCCCTGCCGTTTGATGTGCGCTGCTCTCTTGTCTCTGATTACGATTCACATCTGCAAAAAAGACGAGAGAGGAAGAAAGACAGGCTGTTAAAAAAATAGAGCAGGATGCCACTGGATCCACTCTTGAGACGAAGGAGAACGTGTTTATTTACCGTTCTGCGTCTCCTGTTTCCAGCAATGTCCAATCAGCAACCTCATAATCATTTTACAGATAATATAGTTAGTGCTTTCTTAGTGTTTAGTGGATGAAGATGCTCATTCTGTGTTCACAAAATACTGCTTCAAATCGTAGGGAACTAGGAAGTGAAATGAGACACACCCCTTGTCTTTGTCCTCATCTGCAGGATTATATAGACCTGTGGGTGGGTGGAGGACTCCTAAATTACACCCCTCAATATGACACGACTAAAGCCACTAGTCTGTTCTGAGTATTTACAACTGCTTTGTTGCCTTTTCTCCTCTGAGCATATCTTTAAAATGGCTTCAGGACTGGAGATGAGAGATTGCTTTTGGATTGGTCTCAGCTTTCTAATCCTCTCTCTCTCTCTCTCAGTCTCTTGCTCTCTCTCTCCCCGTCTCCCCTCCTGCTTGGCAGGCCCACCTGGAGTCATTAATATCAGCAGTTCCACCTGTTAGCTCCAGGGCGGTGCGGCTGCAGCCAGGGCTGTCATTAGCCTGAGTGAGGTTGAGCTCCCAGCCCGCGACCTGCCTCGTTTGCCTGCCTAATTTATTTACTGCGACTCACCAGGGTCTTCCACACAGCTCTGTTCCTCTCTCTCTCTGCCTTTCTCTCTTTTAAAACTAAAGAGTGAGCGCTGTAAATTATGTGAATGGAGCTCTTTAACGGGGAAGGGTGAGCGGAGGCAATGATTGGTCACAGTTTAATGGGACTCCGGGTGTGCTTTAGAAAACTCTTAAAGCTGCCGGCTTTGGTTGCTTTCTGCTTCACAGCATGCACAAGCACAAAGTAAAGTAACCTCCAGCTTCCTGACATGGATAACAATGCACGGCTAATATGCAGAGGTTGTGTTTTCTGTCATTTATCAACTTCTTAGACTCAGAGTCAAAACCGGCCCCATTTCATTTCCTAATACACCGACACAATCCTGATACGAAAAGAAACGTCTCTATAATCAGTTCAATGAATCTAACTTGCCCCGCCCCTGAAACAAGATTCCTTTATTGATGACATCACTAGGCCTTCTTATTTTTCAGCCCCTCCCCTCAAAGCAATCAATAGATTGGACTGGGAAAACATTCCATAGTTGGAATCGTCTGACAAAAAGTTGTGTCACAGGTTCAGCAGGTTAATATATTTTGATGGATAAGCATCCCAGCTAACAAGGAATGTTCTTTGAATGTTGGCTGATGTTTTCTAAAAGTTCTCCCAATGTTGTCAAGAAATGTTCTTGCAGTAACAGTGGTAGAACCTAATTTAACGTTATATTTAATATATATTAAAACATTCTTTGTTAGTGGACCTTTAAATGCTGTTGTTATAACCAAGCAATAATGCTAACACAGTGTCTAAAAAACATTCCTAGAACATCCAGTATAACACTTTAAACGTTTATGCACTTTTTTCTGGTCTTCCACACTCTTCACCTCTGACAGAAAGATTTGGGCTGGACGGGGAGGTGCGGGGCTGAAGACAGCACAGTGGCACCATGAAGGTGCTTTGAAGAGCAGAGAGTGGTGATTAATGCTCTCGTAAAGGGTGAGAGCTGATTTTGATGGAGGACTTTATAGATTCTGCTGCCTCTGAGGCTGGGGGGAGGTATGGGGGGGGGCTTAGCCATTTATTCAGCATTCTACAGGCATAAGAAGAAAAGCTTGAGGGAAAGCTGATGAAAATGATGTTTGATAACTAGATGTCCAGCTGCATGTACTGAAGAGGTCTGTGAGAGCTCAGCATGTCAGTGTGGGTCATCTCAAGTCGAGTTAGCCACACAGAAACACACACACACACACACACACATTTACTTATTTTTCTGAATAGGGACATTCCATAGATTTCTGTCTTTTTTATATAACAAAATAACCTAACCCCAACCCACACTTGAACCCTACCATTACAGTAAAAGTTCAAAATTTACTGGTATTACTATACTTGTGGGTACATTTGGTCCCCATAGAGTAGTGAATACCAGGACCACACACGCACACATAGTCTCACACACACTAAAACAGCATCCAATCTGGCCCAAAGTGCAGCTGTTTGTCATATGGTGCTATCAAGAGCTAATCATCCAGGAACCATTGGCCTCTAACAAACAATAAATCAATAGTTACTATGGCGATGGAATCTGAGGGAAAACAGCAGGGCCTTTTGACGCAGACAGGTAATGAAATGATAATACCTCGCAGATGGAACGGTTGTCAAGGAGTCGCTGACCTTGAATGGCTTTGTTACTTTTCCTGCGGGTGAAAGAGGAGAGAGTTCTGTCAGCGGGATAGGGGGACATCTCGGGGGACCGTCCGTGCACCTGCACTGACAAAATTATGGTGAGTGAGAGAGTGAGAGAGCACATTTAGGTGCATGAAAATGTCTTTGTTTTGTTGAAAACATTTAAAGGTAGGGTAGGCCATTTCGTGAGGCTCGCAAAAAGCAAGCTAGCTTTGAAAGCATAAGATCCCGCCCTCCCTTTACAGTGCTCTCCAAAGCCACGCCTCCTCCAAAACACATGAACACAATGTGTGTACATACACACACATAAATTAATATATCTTAGTGATTGTTTTCAGGATGTGAAGAGACTTTCAAACTGAAATAAAAAATGTTTTTGGAAGAAAGATCTGCCCTGCTTTTAAATGTCCTTCAGGCAGATTGTGTTAGCTTGACATAAGAGTGCAACGGAAGTCTTATTGTGTCGCATGAAATGCACATTTCTGTGTGCTGTTTGTGTCTCTCTGGAGACCTTCTGGACTGTTTTTATTTCAGTTTTCAAAAAATCATTTTGTAACTATACATGTATTTAGTTTCTGTCTCTTGATCAAATAAAATTATGAAGATGTATCATGTATTCGCTCTGTATATTTTTGTTTCGGGGACATAATGCAAGACATATTCCACATGTGTGTTTCCACATGGAGAAAAAACACATTTAGTCATTCTAGATGAACTTGTAGATAAATATTCAACCATTTTAATCTGCGTTCGGTACTTAATGAATTTTTTGACCCTGCGGGCTACAACTGTGTTTCTGTGATACGAATAAGCGGATGTTATATGAAACCAAACAACAACTTCATATATTGTCAGGTGAAACATGAGAATATATGCCTGAGTTCTCTCAGTGTGTGGTGGCAGTGTGGGGGGGCGGGGTGAAAGGTCACGCTCCAGGAAGCCCTTCAGAAAGGAAGCCAAACTGAGCGACTGCATTGTGAAAACATGGTGGGCGATCTCGAGTGTGTGTGTTTCGCAGAGTGATGAGGGATAGTATGTCAAAAACTGTCTGTTCGCTTGCTGATGAAATTGAGGACAGTGAAGATTTGGGTGAAAATCTGTAGCCGTGATAGAAAACAGTTCAAAATTGCTTTATCTGAGACTCCATAAGGAGGATCAGAGAGAGAGAGAGAAAGAGAGAAAGAGGGAGACCAGAGGCAGAGAGACAGAGAGAGAGACCAAGAGAGGGACCAGAGGCAGAGAGAAAGAGAGAAAGAGAGAAAGAGGGAGACCACAGGCAGAGAGACAGAGAGAGGGAGAGAGGGAGGAAGGCCAGAGACAGAGAGTGAAAAAGAGAGAAAGGATGAGAGAGGGGGACCAGAAGCAGAGAGATAGAGAGAGACAGACAGACAGAGGGAGACCAGAGAGAGAGAGAGAGAGAGAGGGAGGCTCCCTGCAGGCCCTGGCAGCTCAATCCTATTTATTGATTTTCTGTCCACTCCTTCAATATGTGGAATGTGCGCAGGCCAATAGATGATGACAAACGGGGCCGCCAGGGACAGCGGCGGCTCTAATTGAACTTGATGGAGTACAGCTGAGGATCAAAGGTTGCGCACACTCTGTGACATTACAGGTTCTCCTCTGCTGGAGAGAGAGACGGGCTGTGTCCAAAACCTCAAAAATGCTGCCTACACAGAGCGTATAGCCAGCTCAGTGTGTCAGTCCAAAGCGTCATATCCTGTCCAGCAAGATGCTTTCTTCTGGTCGATTTTTTTCATTACCTCTCTCCACCAATTTCCCACAATCCTGTGAGTACCAGCTAACAAGTTTGGGTTGTGAGAACATTTCCCTAACATTTCTATTAAGTAACAAAACCACCAAATGTCGTATTAACGTTATATTCTGTAATTATTTAACAATTGGTCTAACCATTGAAGAATAATGTTTATATGCTTATGTTTGTAGAATGTTTCGAACTGCTAAATGCATAACTGTAATCTGAAATATTTACGAGTTTACAGGTAAAACTGACTTGAACTTGTTCGTAATCATTTGATGAGCTTTCCTGTAGCTCAGTGGTTAGAGCATGGCGTTAACAACGCCAAGGTCATGGGTTCGATCCCAGGGATTGCACATACTCAATGTATAGTGATCAATGTGTA
>JAZGTI010000669.1:2553-40616 GCA_036877585.1 Botia kubotai | reverse complement strand
TAAATGTAAATGTGACTTTTGGGGTTCTTGTTCCCTTACAATAGAACCGTAGGGCTGCGAAACGCTGGCTGTTGAGAGTGACACAGACTGACCACTGCTTTAGGTTTCGGACACAGGCTCTGAGTGTGCGGCGAGGAAAAGAGAGAATGTGTTTTATTCCAATCCTGCCCACCCTCCTCGTCCACCTCCCTGTACTGTCACTACTCGGTCAAGCACAATGGAACCTGGTGCTTTACAATAACAGTCTCCTGCCAAAAGCACAAGAAAACAAGGGGAGAAGAAAAGCTCTGTGCTCTATTTTGATGAAAGTAACAAGCACAGCTTGTCGTAAATAGGCTTTCTGAGGCCCAGAGGCAACTCCTCCCCTCGGGGGAGCCTTACTCTCTCTCTCTCTCTCTCTTTCTCCCCAGGCTACTGTCGCCATGAGGGCCTTGCAGCTGACACGGGAGAAAAGCACAAACAAGAAGTGTCTTCAGCTGTTCTGACAGAGGGAGGAAATGATATTTTCTGCGAGAATGCTCACTCAGGTTTTGCCTCCCTCCTCTCAGGAGGGAATAAGACATGAGTATGACATGCTGGAAGAGGCCGGTGTGCTGCAGCGTCTCAGTGTAGTTTTAAATTCGAGGTTTACTGGGAATCCTGGAAAGTGGAACCCCACTGATTTCTCGAGTCTGGAGTCTTTTGTTTTGTGTGTCTGTGTGCGTGCTGTGTTTTTAAGTATGTCGTTATGTGTTGTTATATGGATTGTTGCACAGTGCCGTGTTGTGGTTTTGAACTGTAAAAGTTTTATTTAATATTTTTATATATTTTATATTATTGTGAACTGCGATTCACTGTTACATTTTTTTATTTACACCGTTGCTGTGCTGTTAAAACATGTGTGCTTGTGTTCTGTATTGTCTTATACTGTGCTGTGTGTAGTGTCATACTATTGTGTCATACTGTTGTGTTATGTTGTGCTGTGTTGTGTGTTTTACACAGGTTATGTTATGCTCTGTGCTAACTTTTGTTAGGCTGTGCTAAGCTGTTCTGTGTTGTGATATACTATGTTGTATTGTGCTTTGTTATGCCAGGTTATACTGTGTTGTGTTGTGCTAAGCTGTGCTGTGTTGTGTTTGGTTATACTGTTCTGTGTTGTGCTGTGTAGAGTTATACTGTGTTGTGTTGTGCTAAGCTGTGCTGTGTTGTGTTTGGTTATACTGTGCTGTGTTAAACTATGTTGTGCTGTGTTAAACTATGTTGTGCTGTGTTAAACTGTTCTGTGTTGTGCTGTGTAGGGTTATACTGTGTTGTGCTGTGCTAAGCTGACGTGTGCTCTGCTGTCTTACGTTGCGCTGTGTGGTGTGGTTCCATGCCCCGCTGGCGAGGGCTGAGCTGGGCTCGTCACGCTCTGCTTCTCTGTGTGCACAGGCTCCTGATCCCTGATAACCCAGATGTGTGCTTATGCAAATGGGAGCAGCTCTAGGCTTCCCCTTGCAAATAAGGGGCCATCCGCACGTATTGTCACACAAATTAAAAACGGCAGTTTGTCTGGCGGATGCGAGTCTGCGAGAGATGTGTGCGTGCACGAGAGAAAATGAGAGAGGGAGATAGAGAAAGGTGTGGACACACTCCAGCTGGGAGTCTTTGATGTGCACGCCCGCTCTCCTCCTCCTCCACTGAACCTTGGTGCTTCCACTTCTTACTGTTGCTGTCATCTCCGTCCCTCCGGAATAAAGAAGGAGGAAAAAAAGAGAGAAAGTGATTTTCTCCACACCGCCACCTGCATTTGAGAGCCTTGAGATTTCTGGGGGCTTCTTTTCTCTTTCTGAATAAATCTTCGCCCTTTTCTCCTCCATTGATTTGAAACCCCCACCTTATAAGCCAGTCTGATCCTTCCCAATAATAAAAGTCTTGCTAGCCAGCCTCTGTGAAAATGAGCTTTGCACATATCTAATTCACTTTAATTACTGCAGCATTCAGAAGTCTGGACACACTTATTCTCAGAGCTTCAGACTGACAGCAGAAGATCTGCACCCCATTGCAGCTTTTATTGGCCAAACCGCCCAAGAGGCCATTTGACTGACATGTAAAGCAACCAATCGTGTTTCATTTTGTTCAGCGTCATGATTCCAGACAGACTGTTAAAGAATGCCACACACACATAGCCCGGGCATCAAGGTAGAACCAATCAGATAACGACTTTGAAACTCCTGAAGTGTTTCTTGCATTAGTTGTGTAGCCAACGGCCTGTGGGCATGACATCAGAGACTATGACACATTCTTCTGAAAAAACTGGACGTTTTTAAACATCCCTACAATGTTCAAAATAACGCTAATTTTTATTAGTTGATGGAAACATTAGGGAAACATTCTTACAGCCTAAAATTGTTAGCTGGGATGGCTTGTTCTTTTTGCTTGGGTCTAATGGAAGGTTCTGTCGGTTCGTGTGAAGTTGGGGTGTGACCGTGACGTGTAAATAAGGGGGTCAGGATGTTCCACAGGCTGAGATTTAAATCCACTGTCTTTCTCTTGATCTGCCTCTCACTTTACGCTGCCCTCAGGTGATCCTGAAATCTCCCACAATTCCACACTCTCACCCGCCCTCTCTGCGGTTAACAGCTGGTATCTGTGTGTTTCCAGTTGTAAAATCTGAGTGCTTGTGTAAAATCTCTTTGATGCTGGATACAGAATAGCGGACAAAACCATTTGGTCCAGAAGAGTCATCAGAGAGATTAAACTCTGCAGCAATGGCTTATATAGTTTTAAAACGCCCCGTTATCTTTATTTTAATGAAAGTAATTGGTATTTACTTCTCTTATTGAGCACATTTAAATAAAAGCATTTGGAAGATTTTTATTCAAAGTGACTTACAGTGCATTCAAAGTATATCTTTTATTAGTACGTGTTCTCTGAGTATTCAAACCTATGTGCTGCTGACGCAAAGCTCTACGAACTGAGCTACGAGAAAAATAACTTAGTAAACATAGCTGTTAAAAACAGCAGCATCGCTACAGTGCAAAAAAAATCATTTTCTTAATCAGTGTTTTTGTCCTGTGGTCCAGTAAATATATTTATCCTCCAATTTGCTTGAGAGGAAAAAATGTGTAAAGTACAAAAACATTTGTTTTAGAAAGTATATCTTGAATTTAGTTTTTTTTCTTTCCCCATTGGCAAATTATCATTATTTTCCTGTCTAAAGACTAATCCTAACTTTCAATGTTGTTAATGCTCAAAAGAACAAGAAATAATATGCAATGGGGTGAAGAAAATTAAACCTAAATTCAGATCTGTTGCCTGATCTTATACAAGTACATTTATCTTCTTTTCTATTTATATGTGTGTGTGTGTGTGTGTGTGTGTGTTGTGATGATGGTTTGCTGGTCTTGTTCATGCTGGTCTTAGATGATGAGAAACTTCATGCTTTGTATTGGTTTTCTTTTCATAGCACTGAAGTGTCCCAGATGTCTGGTTACAGTGAAACAAACTGACAGACTCCTCCTGGGATACAGGATGCACTAGGTTTTTTACAGTCTGCCTGGAAGCAAAATCATGTTTACAAGGTTGTTAATGAAGGTTTTTATGGAGGAACTAATCACTTGATCTTCCAGAGTGTGTGGCTTCAAATCATTGAAAGATTAAGAGTTTTGTTTGAGACTAATAAGTAACTTAGTAGCAAGAAACTAATTATGCACAATACATTTACATTAATTTTTTTACTTGTGCGTTTGACAGACATGTTTATCCAAAGTGACTTACAGTACATTGGAGGTATACATTTGATCAGTATGTGTTGCCTGGAAATCGAACCCACAACCTTTACATTGCACCCACAACGCAATGCTCTACTAGTTGAGCTACAGGAACACTACCGTAAGGTATCCAATTTTATTTCTTTTGGATGGACAGAAACTCTGATGGCAGTCTAATATTGTGATATCATTGATTTGAAATGTTAAATGTTGATCTTTAGAGTGGACAGAAAAACAGAATTAACGTCAGCCAGAAGGCATTATTCTGTCTAAATGGTCTGAATGAGCTACAAAGTGGACCAGAATGTTCTGATTCCTTTCTGTCATAGACAGAAGCAAGCTGTCCATTGCAGGCTTGAGTCATTATAGTCGCTGTCAGGTACTGGCCCATTGTGTGGACTCTTTATTTAGTGTAATGACTTGGTCTCACCACTCAAAGAGCTCACTGAGCTGTTTCTAATAGGAGCTCAATTTTATTTGTGGATGGTGCTGCAGTTCAATGTGAAATTTGCCACAAATTCAACAAACACAATGGGTTGTCATTGGCTGATGGTTGAGCTAATGCTGGTTTGTCCAATACATGGCCTACTTATAGTTGTGTAAAGTGCTAAACTGAAAATTAAAACGTATTTGTGTAATAAGTATTTGGTTCTTTGTTTTGTCTGTAGCATTAATTTTCAGGTTATTTCATAAAATTACCCACCTAAGATTCCCAGCTAACATCAAATGTTCACAGACTGCTGGCTAATGTCCTATAAACGTTCTGTCAACGTTATCATAAATCGTTCTTGCAGTATCATCGGTCCGATTTTTTACACATCGTATTGATATTATTGCTTGATTATAGAAATGTTATTTAAACCTTTTAATTTTTTTATTTCATTTTAATATATAACATTTAACATTCCACTAGCAATTTAGGAATGATGTGTTTGAGATATGATATATAACTTTAAAAAGGCTGTCTGCTAACATTACGGCAAGAACGTTTTGATCACTTTTAGAGAACGTTAGCCAACATTTCGGAAACATTCCCTGTTAGCTGGTAAGATTCCATGGTTTGCTTGGAGATGTTCTCTTGGAGCTTTATGTAAATACTGTGGTACATAAATATTTTTGTACAGGCATGATGAATTCTTTGAACAAACACTGTCAGTTTTGATGGTTTTACACACACACACACTGCAATGCTGATAACGTGAGGAAAGCAGGTTTTGTATGTGTTTCATTGACGTTACGCTCTCTGCATGGCACAGCGGTGACGTTTCAACACTAATGGCATAAACACAAGTAACTGCAGAGGGTGCGCATGACATATAGCCGTACGTCTGAACAGCCCTCGGCACGTATGTGTGCATATGAGAGCGCATAACAAGCTCGGCCCACGGTGTGCACGGGGAGCTTTAAAGCAGAAATATAACAAGAGCGGTGATTTATTTTACCTTCACCCCACCGAGTGGCACACAATACTACCACCATCCACATGCTGTGTTTAATAATACGGCTGAAATAAATACAGCAGTTCCCTATAGACAGCCTGAATATACAGTATGTACAAAATTATGTAAACATTACGTTTCTCTATAGCAACATGGTGTATCCACAGCACTGCAAGTATGTCAGTGTTTTTGTCATTTTTCAGTGGATTTATAATAACAGAATTAGGAATTGACTCAAGAAGCACGATTGTTTACATGCATAAGATAATTCCGACACTTTTGCACCATTGACAAAGTATTTTACTCCTTGTTTAAAGGATAAAACTCATGTTATTACATGTTATTGAATTCATTCTTAAATCATGAAAATGTCATTTGCCAGTGAGGAAATAGAAACTTAATTCAAGACTAATATTATTGTATTATTAAACAAGTTAAAATGCAATTTGGTAAAGATATTTTATGAAGTAAATATTAAGTAGTACATATATATTATTACTTTTATTACTGAGTAAATTAATGGCAAATTATTTATTATTTAAATAGTTTCTACGTGGAAACAACATTTAACTGAATATGCCTCACGAGAAAACGTGAAATACAGAAGTAATAAGAGACTGAACATTGGAAGTCATTAAGCACAGACGCAGAGTTCCCATCAGCCTTAGCAACAGTTTAACCGTGACCAATATGATTGTTTAGTAACTTTCAACAGTGAGCTCTAACTTCCTCTGGATGTTTGCTGGGAGACTCCATCATGGCTGTCTGCGTGTGACAGTCGCTAGCGCTCAAGAGACTGTCGACGCTCCATATTTCAGACAGTTTCTCATTAAAAGGGCTGAATGTGCAAGACAAAGCACTAAACTCTGAGGCTTGTTTAAAGGCAGTTTAAGTTGCTTTTCCTCCACATTGTGTGTGCTGTCTGTCAGAAACCTGGAGCATCTCAGTTTGACGCAGACTTAGAAAGCATGACGGCTATGCCACACATACACACACACACACACACACACACACACACACGTTTACTCGTCTAAATGGGGACATTCTATAGACTTCTTTTGTTTTCATACACAGCTAGTTATAAACAATATAACTTAACTCTAACCCACCTGCATTTTTACAATAACTTTTTTTTTTTTTTTTTTTTTTTTACTATTTTTTTATAGCATTTTTACAAATTAGGATGTCCCCCAAAAGGAGGTTTACCCCAGATTTGTCAGGTCTTGCTGACCTTTGGGTACTAATTTGTCCCCAATATATGGTTACGTAAACACACACACACACACACACACACACATAATGTCCATACTCCATAGTCCATAGTCATTTATTCATCCTCCTTTTCCATACTCTATACATTCATATATCTATATTTTAACAAATCTTGTTTTGTCATTTAGTACAGAGAGAGAGAAAGGAGGAGATCCATTTATCCTTTTTACACCGCTCAGAATTTTCATTTTATGTCACTTCCCTCTAAATAATAGTTTCATCCCACACAAAAGCATCGCTGAACCCTGTTTGCCTGCATTTATTTCTCTCCCTCACCTGCCTATACACGGAACACCAGAAACGCATTAAAACACACACACACACACACACATTTGCAGTGAAGCTGAATGTTCCATCCTGCACACTTATCTTAATCTGATCTCACAGGTTAATTACATTGTTTTGTTGGGTTTTTTTAAAGTTTATTCAGACAAACAAATAATGTTCATCATCTCTCAGATAATTAAATGGACCTTCACTAAGCGGACAACCCCCCCCCAACCCCAACCCCCCCAGCCGCACAACCTTGCTTTTCTGATAAAAAGGGCTCATCTCCACAACGTTCGAGTGTTCTTCATGTTGACAAGTGTCATTTAAAAAACGCCGTTGTTATGGCAACCGCAGACTCATTACAGTTAATTCACTAATTGCTAACTGGAGCTCTGATTGTTCGAAATTACCTCAGGGACGTGGTTAACCCTTCACTTGGTATGCAGATCAGACGGCCGTTAGTCGCTGCTGCTCATAAAGGCCTCTAATTTAGCACAATGCTCTTTAAATTCACTTCCCCCCTCTATTCCCCCCCGTTCTCCACTGGTCCCCTTGCATCCCAAAGCCCCATCAAGCAGTTTGTAATCAAGAGGCCAGTTGCCATGGTAAATAATCATCGCCTTTTCTGTCAGCAGTTTTTAAAAAGATGGGGCTTGATGTTTGTTTGTTAATGGTCCAGTAAACAATGGCACTGGAGCATTTTTTTAATCACCTTTGTGGATTTTCTCCAGCTCCATCCCTAAATGCTAAACCTGCACAGTGTCAAAGAGGAGAGGGTGATGGACGGATGTGCAGTACAGAAAAACGTCAGTATGGAGATTCTGATTCCAGTCATGTTTGCAACAAACATCTCCGTCCACTTTTTTGAAAGTGTTGTGTGTTCATTCAGTCAAACGATGACAGGAAATGATGTGGAGGGAGACAGGACCAGGAAATGTCACGAGCTGAATTCACACACACATCACCTGCACTTCTGAACTCAGAAAGTGTTCTGTTGTATGAGGCATTACCGTATTTTCACTGAAATCACTCTGAGATTAGCATAAAAATGATTGACGGCCATTATATGGCCCGTAGGCCGCCAATTCAAGAGCCCCAAACTTGTATATAGTTAATTAAGAATGCTGTATGGATGTATGTACAAGAACACATTGGGCTAGCATAGCTTAAAACATCTGTGTTTACATGCTTATGTAGAGGGGTCTTCCCTAGCTAACAAAAAGAATGTTTCCCTAACGTTTCCATTAGGTAACAAAACATTAAAAATGTTCTTTTTGAACGTTCTAGGAAACGTCCAATTTTTAAGACATTGTATTACGATTATTGCTTAGTTATAAAGACATTCAAACAATGTTTTTAAAACATTCCACTAAATACCTAAGAATGACGTTTGGATATGAGATATATAATGTTAAAAAACAGTTCTACTGTTCTACTTAAACGTTTTTTAAAATAATTTTTAGAGAATGTTAGCCAATGTTTTGAGAACGTTCCCCGTTAGCCGGGCTACTGCGTTGACAAAAACAAACACACTGATGTCACAATCAGGCCACGCCCCCATCACCTTCAGCCAGGGATGGTGACCGGCCAACCCAAGGTTTCTTTTAGTGGTCTGTGAACGCACAAACACTTAGGTCTGGGTGACATCGTACCTATGTGTGCTTAAGTACGTGTGCACGTCTATGTGGTGTGTGTGTGTGTGTGTGTGTGAGAGAGAGAGAGATTGAGAGAGCCCTTTGAAGCACACACAGCTCAAAGGCCAGCGAGGCAATCTGAGAGCTTCACAGGCACACAGGATAAAATTGCCTTGAACCCAGAGGTGCAGGGAAAGAGCAATTTGTGATCCATCTGTTCGGGTACTACCTATTAAGGGCATGGGCACTTTGTGTCTAAGAGAGAGAGAGAGAGAGAGACTCTAAATCCAATTATTTTAGTATAGTACTGCACTTTTCCTTTTGAGGGGCAGAACGTCTATGTTTTGTTTTGATGTTGTTTTTTTTAAAACCGAGCCTCTGTCATGCTCCAGACAGGAAATCCTTCCCCGCTCTGGATTATGGTGCGCAGATGTATGGTATAGGTCAGGAATAAACCGCTGCTCAGCCTGCGCTGGCAAAACATGCAACCGGAGGAGAGAGAGACAGACAGAGAGAGAGAGACATAGGCAGTCTTTAGCTTTCCAAACTATAATGAGCCATCTACAGTATTTCAAAGTGCCACAGGTTTTGATTACAATGATCTCTGTGACAAAATTACATCTGTAACAGATAACAAAGTGAGAGAAATGTTCATCCATATAGATATTATAACGAATATTTTTGCTATTTTTAATATTAACTATATTTTGAAAGATTTTTAATATTCTCTGTGTGCTGTGTATTTTTATGTTTATAAGAGTGCTGGGTTATGTCAGAGTGTAATCTAGAACAGTTCAGAACAGAACCTTTGTGATCCCAGCAAACCGGGAACATTCTCAGAACATTCGCTAATGTTCTGTCAAAGTATATATATATAAATATATTGAAAACGTTATTCTTAAGTTGTTAGGGGAATGTTACAGAGTTTAAAGAGTTTGAATAACGTCTAAAAAACGTGATGTTTTGAATCTTCCTAGAATTCCATTTTTAACATATTTGTTACTTAATGGAAACGTTAGGAAACGTTGTTACAACCTAAAATTGTTAGCTGGGATATTAAATGACATGAGTGATGTGAATGGATTGGTTCTCTTAACTTTTCACCCTCTCCTGAATTAACATAACACTAGCCAGGAGGGAAGTGTGTTGCCTGGGCAACGAATTGCCACCATTTGCAATGGGATCAGAGTTGCAAACTGCGAAGGGTGAAACCTTTAGCACTGGGTAAAAGACAGGCCCAGACGGTCTTATTCCTGTCAGAGCCTCCAGAGAGAGGGGAAATTGAGTGGTGAAATTGCCTCGCCAGTTGATTACATGGCCCCAAAAAATAGACTGAGAGATTAAAATGCTGCATAAAGTCACTCACCCAAAGGTAATCTCATTTTATCTGATGTGACTGCAGAGTTCTGGCTTTTTTCTCAGCAGGAAGTCCCTAAGGATCGCTGATGGAAACAGAAAAGGCCTCAAATCCTGCGAGTCTTATGTTCTTTCTGTCATTTGAGCGAGCCGCGTCTCGGACTTCCAGAGATTCCGCGCTAATCAGCCGGCCTGTTCGCGGCAGGGAGCGGTCGCTGATGAGAGCGCCGTGGATTAAAATGACGCGTGATTGTAGATTGCGAGAATTTGAAAGTGTCTGACATTATAGCTCCGCTGCACGATGATTCCCCGCACCCGTACGGCTTGGAGGCAGCCAGACAGGAAATGCTGTTTTTGGCTACGTCTCTCGTCCAATCACAGTCGCATGATGACAGTGACAATCCTCACCTTGGCCCGGAGGTGTGCGTACGTCTATGTGTGTGTGAGTTCCCAGCAAGAGCCCAATTAAAGCATGTTGGGGGAAGGATGCCATGACCCTGCCCTGCATCAGTGAATGACAATAGCTGCATTGAGAGAGACGTGTCTCCTGACAAACTGATTTCCAGGTGCTAAACAGCCTGCAACACCTCAACGCCTCCTCTGGAAAGGAGGGGGGAGGTGGAGAGAGACAGAGAGATAGATGGGGGTCTAATTCACGGTTTGAGATATTAAGACAGGCAGAGGAGGTGCAGGGATGTGGGTGGATAGACAATTAGCAACAGCAGTGCCCCGCAAGGTAGGGTAACTAGCCTCTCTTCCCGCCAGCTGTGAAACAAATGCCGTTTAAACGGGGTACTACAGTGAGACCGCCGCAAAAGATTCTTGAGATTTGCACACAGAGACTGACTGACAGATGGAGAAGGAAGAGAGGCAGCCAACCTTTAAGAAAGCAGAGGAGAAGAAAGACAAGTGTGATTAATAAGCAGGCTGAGCCAGGTTGAGGCACTTGACAGAGAAATTTTTCTGGGTCAGAACGGAGCCTAACAATTTTAGGTTGCTAGAACATTTCCCGAGCGTTTCCATTAAGTCACCAAAATGTTATTTTTGAAAGTTCTCGGAATGTTTAAAATGTCCAGTTTCTTTAGAACTTAAGAATGCCATTTAGAAATACATGATACATAACGTTAAAAATACATTCTACTAACAGTACAGCAAGAACGATTTTGATATGTTGAGAGAAATTTTAGAGAACATTAGCCAACGTTCCATGTCAGCTGGGCAGGGTGCATCAAGGTTCAAAATGGTGGATGTGAATATTGAATACAGAAGTACTTCACAACTGAGAGAGAAAGAGCGATAGGACAAAAAAGTACACAGGGAGGCGGGGGGTTGGGGCGAGAGGGGGGGCTAACATGCGGGCAAACGGAGTGCTGTGCATCAAAATTGCATTGAGAAAAAAATGCCTGAGACAGAAAGTGAAAAATAAAAGCAGGCAAACTAACGGGCAGGAACGGTACGCAGAGACGCCGGGCCCCCATCAACCGGGTGACACAGTGAACCCAGGGAGGTGGTGGGGGGGGCAGCGGAAGAGCTAGCATGGAAATGAGCACCTGGAACGTATTTATCTAAAAGCTTCTTTCTGCTCGCACTTTTTATGGCATAGCAGGAACCCACTGGCAATAAAAACCACTTTGTGAATCAATTATGTCCCTGGAATGCTGTATGGACTATTTAATTGTACAGCTCTCCATCTTGCAACTTTACTAATTGCACAGCGCTTGCTTCAGCTGCCCCCCCCCACCTACCCCCCCAAACACCAATCGCATGTTACTTTTTACTTCTCTCCTCCAGGTTTGTTTCTGGTGGTCTGAGCCTCATCGTCTCTGACTTTAAAATAAGCCCCGCGCGCAGAGGCAATATGGAGCGGGTAGTTAATAATGCACATATTTCAGCCCGAGCGTTTGGTGCTAAAAGTGGAGCGGAGCGTGTGACATTTCCTGCTTTATTCAGTTGCAAACCTCTTCTGAGAAAAGCAGAACGCTTCTAATGAAGCATAATGTTTGAGGTCAGAAGTTGCCGGGTTCGAATATGACATCTGCAGTATTTTTTGGCTCTGTTAAAAGATTTTTTATGAATGGGGCTAAAAAAAAGTGCCCATTTGACCCTCATCAGACACACAAATGATCGTTTGAAAGCACAGAATGACCAAAGGACCATAATCACAGAACGTCTCATTTGAGTTTCAAAGGCGGCCTGTGAATTAGTTGAACTCAAAATGGCACTGAAAGGCGTTCAGAGATCACGCAGGGAAGATGCAGGGGTCTGATTATGACATCCAGAATACGAATCTTTCCTCGATGTGATCAGAAGTGGCTACCGAAAGGCAGGGCAGAACTTTCCTCATTTGGACTTTTCACCTTTGCTGTAGCACCAGCTCTGCCTGCACGATCTTTTTAAAGACTGAGAGATGGAGTGGGAAACAGATGATGATGATGCTCAGACAGAGAGAGAGAGAGAGAGAGAGAGCACTTAAACCCCAGATGGCAAAGAGGACCTGTCAGAACTAATGGTGCTGTATCAGGTGAGAGAGAAGGTGTGAAATTGGTCAGAGCAGACGGTTCTCCAAAATCGCACATGATCTTTCTTCATCTGACCTCAATGAGGGACGGTCAGGATGAACTCGATTCCAGAAAACACATGATCATAAAGCATAAGGGTTTTATTCCTATACAGTGATTACTTTTCTGAACTAACTTTAATTACTTAAACTTACTGGTCCCAAGGTCGTTTAGTAGATCTGTGAAGGCAGTTTCCCGTCAGACAGAATTTTGTTCTCTTCATTTTAAACAGTATACCTATAAAACATGTTTTTTTTATATTTAGTTTAAAAAGTGTGCTTGCCTTCATACATCCATTAACAATGTGAGAATTGCCTTCACAGATCTACTAGTTAATTAAAATTAATTGCAAATATAGCTGAGAAAAGTAACATTTTGGCATTTGTTGCAGAAGGTTGGCTTACGCTCTCTAAAAGTCTTCTCAAAATGATAAACGTTCTTGCAGTGATGTTAGGAGAACTTCTTTAACATTACATATATATTAAAACGTTACTCTTGGGTTGTTAGTAAAACGTTTTAAAAATGTTGCAGAATTTAATAAAGTCTGAATAACAAGTTTTATAACCAAACAATGTAAATACAACGTCTAAAAAACAGGTCATTTTGAACATTCCTAGAACTTGTCAAATAGCATTTCTATTACTTAATAGAAGGGAGACATTCATATAACCTAAAATTGCTAGCTGGGTACATAGTGACACATATTCTAACTTTATCATCGTCCTTACTAAAGTAACACACAGACTGCTTTATGACTGCTGTCAGACACAGAGATCTCTGATGTTGTTTCCAGGTGCACTAACGCCGTTCTCTGTGTCAGGGTGTCTTTAAAAGAGTCGGGCATGATGCTGACACACGACGCGATGAAAATAAAGGCTAAAAGGCCTGTTCCTGGCAGCTCTGTCCAAATCAGCTGTTGATTACAGAGAGAACTGGCAATTCACTGGTGGTTTCTGTCAAAACACAGACCCTTGGTGTCCGCAAGACACTTTCCTGTGGGAGGGCACGGTTCTCTATGTCATGATCTTTTGTTCAGATCCCCAACAGTCTCTGACCTGAAGCTGTTTTGCATTTTTAAAAGGGGATTAACTTTAGAAACATTTTAACTGCTTTATTTTTTTTCCCCAGATGTCTGAATTCGCATTCACATTCGCAGCGGAAGGTAATCCAGATTGAATTCACTTTTCCACACAGGATGGTCTTATCTCGTCCACATATCATCGTTATCTTACCCAGATCACACCTGTCTCTTTGTTCTGCATTGCAAAGCTGGGGGAGTAAATCACCTTTAACAGATTCTTCTTGTAAGCAGACCAGTCGGAGCCATCGTGGGCCTTCACACCCAAAGGTTTAACACTCACACGAAGCCAAAATCCTCCACAGTTCATCTCTTCAGTTTTATTATCGTGCCAATAAAACGCCCTATCTCCATTTTCCATCTAAAATGCAAACTTCACCTGTTGTAAAGTTTCACACCTACTTAACCAGATTCAGAACCTCCTGCTCTTATACAAGGGTGTTATTAAGATAAAGTAATACGTTAAAATGATAAAGTGACAGAGACACTATTTAAATATGGGGAGATTAGAAGCACAATGGTGCCTGTCAACGTGTCCTAACCAGGTGCGATGCGACGAGTTTCCATTGGGAAGTCATTTGTCTGTCCACACTGCATTGCTGCTGTTTTGTACGTTGAGATCTACTGGACCGGAAAGATGAGGATCATAGAACCTTCATTACTCATTTTTAATTGTCACACATCCACCTGTGTGGTCCATCAACATGATTCTCTCTTTGAACAGAGTCACATCAAATCCTGCACACAAATACGGCAATTAACCGCGTTTGTGTTGCAGATCTCCATGGAAACATATATCTCGCTTTGACCTTAATGCTAAGCCTGGGGCCACACAGAAGCCACCTGTGTGTGTGTGTGTGTGTGGTTGGAGGGGCTTATTTAACCATATATTGGGGACAAATTTGTACCCAAAAGTCAGCAAAACCTGACAAAACCTCCTTTTGGGGCTGTTCTCATTTGTAAAAAATGCTAAAAAATGTTGTAAATAAAGATTTTTGGATTGTGCAAAAACACACACACGCAAATTGAACATGCAAAAAGTTTTCTGCTAGCATTAGAGTGTCTGGGTTAGGTTATATTGTTTATAAGTCGATAGAATGTCCCCATTTAGATAGATAATAAATATGTGTGTGTGTGTGTTTGTCCTGGTATTTATGGGGACCAAATGTCCCCATAAATACAGTAATACCAGTAAATTGATCTTCTGGGGACATTTTTGGTCCCCATGAGAAAACAAGCTTCATAAATCATGCAGAATAATCTTATATGAAAAATGCAGGCTTTCTGTGATGGGTAGGTTTGGGGGTACGGTTAGTGTAGGAAGATAGAATATACAGTTTGTACAGTATTAAAACCATCACATCTATGGAATGTCCCTATAAAACATAACAAACCCAACAAGTGTGTGTGTTTGTGTGTGACCCTAAACCCGACTCCCTATTTCTCAGTCTCATCAGATCACATGCGCAGGTTTTCTCAGCTTGCTATCTATTTGCCCTTCCCCTACTCTGTGCACTCCATCATCACATTGCCGTCTCGCTCTCAATCGCTCTCTCGCTCGCTCGCTCCCTCGCCTTTTTTCTGTGTCCTCTGACCACCTGACACCCTTTGAGATCCCCCTGTGTTGGCAGACAGCACACGTTTCACCTGGCAGCGGAATTCAGTGATCCAGCCCCATTGATGGCAGATAAATCAATGTTATCTCTTTTTCCCATGCCTCTGTTTCCATCGATTTCTCTCTGTTACCTTGGCATTTGTGAAGAAGAACCTCGCTCAATTAAACTGCCTTACTTTGCCCAAGGAACAAACCGAAATACAAGGCTAAGGACTCTGGGAAAGAGAGAACGCACATTATTCTGACTCAGGTGGAGGTGAGAGAGAGAGAGAAAACTATCTCTCAGAAAACTCAAGGAAGGACGAGAGAAAGTTGCTTCAATTCAGATTCCGTCCCGATTCCAAGTGACAGTTTTGTCAGAATGAACAGTTTATCCACAGCACTGATGACACATTTTGCCATTGTGCATCTTCGAAGCGGATGAGTCACATAAAAGCTGTTCAATAAACAACCTTTCTGTTTCGGAAAATCTCATCAATCAGAGAGCGGAAACGCATATGTCTGCTTCACATCCACCGATTTAAACACACAACGGTGATTAAACACAAAAATCATACATCTGTACAATCACCTGTGAATATTTACAAATATAAACAAATCTCCAGTGAATATTTCTGCTCGTGCAGT
This sequence comes from Botia kubotai, assembly GCA_036877585.1. NCBI lineage: Eukaryota > Metazoa > Chordata > Actinopteri > Cypriniformes > Botiidae > Botia > Botia kubotai. The sequence continues at coordinate 25,036 of JAZGTI010000669.1, read as the reverse complement.
CATGGCTACAGAATGCAACATTTTCACCCTTATTACCTCAGAGAAATGATATTTTTCATTAAGCATGCCATGATCTTTTTTGTGATAACTTGCCCCGAGACAACAAGGTTGCCAGTTCGACTCCCAATGTCAGCGGGACACAACTGAGGTGCCTTTGAGCAAGGCACCTTACCCCCAATTGCTCCCCGGGTTCTGCAGTGCTGCCCACTGCTCTGGATGTGTGTTAACCGTTTGCAGTGTGTGTTCACAACTCTCTACTCCAATGTGTGTGTGTACTACCTGTATGGTTGCTTTGAAGCTTTCCTGTAGCTCAGTGGTTAGAGCATGGYGTTAACAACGCCAAGGTCATGGGTTTGATCCCAGGGATTGCACATACTCAATGTATAGTGATCAATGTGTAGTATAATGCAATGTAAGTCGCTTTGGATAAAAGCGTCTGCCAAATGCCTAAATGTAAATGTAAATGGTTTAAATGTAGATTTTGAGTATGGGTCACCATAATTGGCCTGCACATCACTTCATTCATTAAACAGCCTGTTATACGCTTGTTGGCAAAAGTTAAAGTAACTTAGTTCCCTAGTTATAGTGACAACTTACCCGTGCAGGAACTAGTCCTGGTGCCCCTTAAGATTCTTAGGAGTTTTTCTTAAGAGAGAATCTGATTTTTAAGAGTTTAAAAGAGTTCAGTATTAATGGAGAAACTTTAACAGGTCTCGGTAAGATTGTTCATGATGCTTTTAGCTTCCTCGTATCAATTTTACAATTCATTGATCAAACTAAGTAGATCTTCATAATGATTTTAGGACTGTGTGATTACACTTGCGTTAACAGCGCTAAGGTCATGGGTTCGTTTCCAGGGATTGCACATACACAGAATCAATGTATAGTATAATGCAATGTAAGTCGCTTTGGATAAAAGCGTCTGCCAAATGCATAAATGTAAATGTAAATGTAGATCAAGCCATCTGTATGATTCTTTTCAACGTCAGACTCACTGGAGCTCAAGGGAGAAAGAAGATTGCTTTGAAATAGATGGTGCCACTGATAAAATAGAATAGAAATAGCTTTGAAATAGATGGTGCTAGTTATAAAATAGAATAGAATAGAAATGGCTTTGAAATAGATGGTGCAATGAATAGAAATTGCTTTGAGATAAGATGGTGCTACTTATAGAACAGAATAGAATAGAACAGAATAGCTTATTTGAATTGCACAGGGGCTACATTATTAATCATAAACCAATCTGCCTTGTGTTTCCACTCTCTCCTACCTGGTAACCACGCAATCTCGCCTGTTTGAGAACAATTTATCGGTAATCAATTGCGCTCCAGCTACGACACGCTTGCGGGAGAGCTGTCGATCTGTCCGTACCACGCGCAGATGACTCGACTGACATTCCGCACGTGTTTTGATGCGAGCGGACGCGATTTGCAATAAAGATTGAGCGGTCGGGCTGCACGAGGGCGTATTAAACTCATGAATTATTTATGCCCGAGACCAAACAAATGCGTCAAATGTCATATTACGCTGGCTAATTTCCCATTGGGTGAAAAATGAGAAACGCTATATAATAAGGTTAGCCTTTTCTAATACTCGAGTATGCCTATCGGTGTTACACTTTTGTGATTGGATCAACTTAATGAGGTGCTATAGGTTGACCCACATATAGCAATACAGCTTCGTGCATGCCAATAAAAACAGTAGTTAGGTTGCCACATCGCGACCCGTGTTAAAGCAGAACCAGCGTCCTGTCCTTTGGTATTTATACTTCGCAAATAACAAACGTGCTTTCCAGCGTGACGTGTGGACGCTGACAGCGTCCCCGTGGTAACAACCCTCAATTACCCATGATTGGCCGACCCGTGGGAATATGTAAATTTACCCTGCGCGCTGATTGGCCGGTGGGCGGTCTGTGGAGCCGCGAGAGTCCGCACCGTTCCGGGTTATTGTCAGTCTCGGCAGCCCGGTGCGGGAGTGAGACGCAGCGCCCGTACGCGTTTCACACAGTCGCCAAATACGGACAATTTATTAACGCAAGTGCATCAATTCGTTCTCGATGTCAATACGCGCAACAACCGCAGCCTTTGGAGTCCCTCGGACTGATCATTAAACGGACGTCGGAGTTGAAATCGCGACGGAAGGTTTTCCGCTGATTTCTCTTCTCCTGGATTAAACGGCGTACGTGAAATTCCTGCACCTGCTCTCCGATCGAAGGAATATCGCCTTAAACACAACGGAGGTTTTGCAGTATATTCCGGGGATGAAATATCACTCTTGATTGTACGCGCCAAAGTCTGTTCGCTGTTTGGATTTTAAGGACATTCGCGAGTCGCAGTTTATTTAACGGGCAAAGCACTCATTTACGTATCGCGTTCGTGTCAGTGGTATAAGCTGTCGTTTTCACTGGAGTTTGCAGTTTCCTACTAAGCCTTACTCGGAGATTATTCCAGTAAGTAAACGGGTAAAAAAAGATCCAGAACGACTGAATCGTTTACGGTAGTTCAAAACGCAGTTAACGGAGCGCAATTGACGCTGCGTCTTTTCTGGGGAACCGCTTCTCTCTCTGATCCACCGTCGTTTGTTATAAAAACACAGATCGGATCCATTAAAGAGACGAAATCTAAATCCACTTTTTTAGGAAGCGAAGGAAAAATCGCTTTTCTTTTTTACGCATATGAAAAACACTGATTAAAGGATCAATAAACTTTATAATAAATCCACTGAATCTACCAGGGATTATTATACTTTTTTACTTTGTCTGAGGACAGATTCATTCATTTTATTTTATTTTTTCCTTCATTCTGCTTCTTCGACCCGCTACATCGTTTTCATAAGTCCACATCGTCGGCACCAACCTGCATGGACATCTAGTCAGCGCGACAGAGCGATTTATGGTAATGCTCTCGTATTCATTATTTTTGCATTCATTAGTCTTATAACTAACAAATGCATTTATTCACCTTTTGTCTGTCCCATAATGAGGCCATTTTTAGTTTCCAGCAGTCTTTTGAGACGTAGTCTACACTTCAATCTATAGTGTACACTTGTCTAGTCGACATTTCGCACGTCAACCATAGTTTCGGCACAAATGCCACAGTGACTGTAGTTGTTACTGGTGTAAACCCTGATAAATTGTTATGGGATTACAAAGTAAATATTTCCGTCTTTATTCATAACAGTAGGCAGTAGATTAGACAGTACAAATACCAGAGCACCGGTTTGTACTAATAACTAAAGCAGCAAGGGTACGACCCAATCTATGGGTACCACAGTGCGTATTTTTAATTGCAAGATACCCAAACGTTCTCTAAGCGTTACATTATAGCAGAGGTGAACAGTGTAACTGGTAAAGTCCCAATTATGCAAAAAGTGTGACAGCAACTTGTCAAGCTAACTAGGAGGTAAGAGGATCGGCTTTGACTAGCTGGTGATTTTTAAAAATGAATAGCTTCATTTGAATAACGTTCTGCTTCTCCGGTTCTATAATTCGGGATGTGATAGCGGGTGGCGTCGTGTTGGTTCTACAGTGGAGCATACAGCCTTTGTTTCAAGGTTTTACCTGCAATAAATAAAGGAAGTGCAGTAAAAACGGAGGTGTCGGGCGCTAAATGGCCCCAGGACGCGCTTTGATGCGCACTGGGGGTGTTTTAAAGAGTGCGCTGCAATTAAAGCGCTGACAGCGCGACAGGATGAATGCTCTGAAAGCAGAAAATCTGGTTACAACAGGGTGGCAGGCTGGAAAATCCGAATAAAAGGTGTGAAAGCCTTTGCTAGCGCTCTCGTTTTAGGTTCACCATTGAGAGTGTGTGTGAGTGTGTGAGTGTGTGTGTGTGAGTGTGTGAGTGTGTGAATGCTTTATGAAATGTAAATGGGGGTGTAGTGGTTGTTGAGCTGGTCTGCTAAGTGAAGGGTTGTAGGTTCGAGCTGTAGCAGAGGCAGTTTGAAAACAGTTATCATTGTGTTCCAGGCAAACTGTCTCCAAACTATAAAATATTTTGGGTAAACGCTTCAGCTAAATAGTTCAGAGGGTGATGAGCTGGAGAGATCTGATTGGTTGACATGTTTTGTATGTTCTAGGCTCATTTGGATGGCTCGGTCATCAACATGCTTTTCATTTAGAGCTATTATCTTAACACAATCATTTTCCAAGAACTGAAGTTTTGCATATCCTATCTCTTTGAAATCTAATCAGTGAGTACTCGTTCATGCACACTGGCTAAAGTACAGCCCGGGTTTTTATTTGGCTTTGAGCACAGCACAGGTCGGTTGGTCTAAACAAATTGTGTTTCTTTCCCTTTTCCAAATAGTTTAACCCCTTATTTGTAGAGTTGCTGAGATTAACAAAGATAGAGAGAAACCCTTACTCTTGATTTTATGTGCCCAGATACAAACAGTCTTAGAAACGTTTGATACAAACCTGCCTCAGAAAAACTGAGGCGTTTAAAACTGCAGTCTGCAACTTTTCTTGGGGTTAAAAATGAACAAAAATTGAGCAAGTACATGACAGATCAGCGTTCAAGACAACAATAAGAATATATGTATATAATGTATAATAATGATTTATAACTAGATAATTAGTAAAGTAGTGCAGTGTTGTGTTTCTAACAGAGATGGCAGTAGAGAGGCCAGCGTTATGTACTGCCGCTTTAAGTATGAAAATAAGTGAATGCATCCAGTTTGACATTGCAAAATAGATAGCCGATTTAAAAAATGTAATTTAGATCAGTGTGAACATGCATATTGATTTGTCTGTCACAACAGACAGAGTTTAATTTTCTCCTCATACATCACAACGGCAGTCTCGCGAGGCCCCTCGTCATTTCTCCGCTGCTCTGCCTAATGCGATTGGCCCCCTGCTCCACAGTGGACGTTCCACCCCACGAGTCATCACTCTGGAGGTTTAGTGCTTGGGCTCTGAGCTTGGATTCAGCATGTGGCCTTCCTCAGGGCCTGGCAGCTTCATTACCCCAGCAGAGTCCCTCACTCCGAGGGCTGTGACTCCCTCCGCCCGTAGAGACGGCACCTGTCAAGGAGTATGCTCACTACTCTATTGAATAAAACATTCGGTGATGTACGAGTGGAAAGGTTCACCTCCGGGGGCCTGAGTTGCCTCATTTCCTTCTCCTGCTGCACATCCGTGACCCGCTGAGCAAATTGGCCCGGTATTAGCTCTGTGGCTCGATCTCACCTAAACAAATAGAGCTTCCAGCATAATGCTAATCTCAGCTGAGCCTAGTGTGTGTGTGTGTGTGTGGGGGAGAAAGGGAGATAGCTGGTGAGGAGATGGTATGGTCTAATATTTAGGTCACTGAATGGCGTTACCGGCGTGTCTCATATTTCTTAGCTTATTTAATTTTTTCTGTGTGTCAGTTTCTTGTTTTTGTTGACTCTTTTCACATTTATCCCAGTCACGCTGGCGAACACACGAGGATTATTGGTTTTGAGAGCCGGAGTGTTGGAGTCAAACTCGTGCTTCGCCTCAGATACGATCGCGCGTTGAACTGTACGGTATTTTACAGCATAAGTGCATCAGCACAACAGAGGCAATTATGGACGAGGTTTTGCAACAGAAAAATGATGTGAAGACTTTTTTAAAGGACTTGGCCCTGAAAGGCACCCAAAAACTCAGTTCAGTGTATCACCGTCAGCAGAACGGTTTCTCCTAATGGGAAAACGCAATTTGGTTGCAATTCAACCTCTGCCGACTGTATTGAACGAGAAAGATCTTAATGAGATTAAATCAAGAGCGAATTTCCAGAGGTACGGCGTTGGGCTCCGACCCGTTTTACTGTTTCTGCCTCCGTTGCAGATGTTGATGGATAGTTTAATTTTGGCAGGATATTATTACAGAAGCACACACTGTTCATTTGAATATAGAGATAAATGTGCTGATTGATTGATTGATGGCCATGGGGTGAAATCACTCAACCGTTTTCTTATTAAAACTGGAGCTGAGGGAGAGAGCCAGGGCTTCTGTCAGGAATACTGTTATATTACTAAAACTTTAATTTCCTGCTTTTTATATTAATCTGTTTTTCATAATATCTCAACCTGTATTGCACCAGTAAAGCGTGCTGGTCGTATAGCTTAATCCAACCTAAAGCCTAACTGGAAAACAGCAGGATATTTCTCCCTGGGAATCAATAAGAGTGAGGAAAAAACACCAGCTGGCACACAAATGTCTTTTTCCATTCCTCAACTGTAAATACGCTTTTACTGTATTGCGGCTTTCAAAGCAGCAGTTGACACATGGCCTAAAACAAGCAGTCTTGCGTTTCACCCGCTTTTCTTTCCCCTGGGGGCTTGGTGGAGCAGTTAGCTGGATGGATGGGGCGGGACATGGTCCTTGAACTTATCTCTCTGGAGTGTCCAAACAGTGGGTCATTAGGAATCAACATCTCTCTCTCCCCCCTCTCTCTCTCTCTCTCTCTCTTACTGCTCAGGGCAAAGTCTCTTTCTCATATTCTGGTTTGGCCATACGACTGCGCGACTGAAGTGTAATACTTTTATTTACAATGGAAACACTCCCACGCCCAGTACATTTTTAGTCGTTCTGTTAGAACAGGATTTTTATGCCGTTATTTTATGACCTCTCTCCGTTAATGTGCTGGAGGTCGTTGCCTTACGAAAGCTTGGTCGCTTTGTTTGTCTTGTGTTGAGGTTCAGTTGAATTTTAACAGGTTAGTAGAGGGGGTGAGGCAGGACCTGGTGTCGACCTTGTCCCAGATTGGGCTGTCACCCCTGGTATTGTTCAGAATGGCAGCCCTGATGTCCGCACACAAAAAAGTGCCTAAAGTTGCCGGTTCCTTTCGGCTGTACCACCAGAATTGGTCTCCTTCATCTGGTGCATTTTTGAAATCACCGGTTCTTTTGAAAAACGAATAGACCAATTTACTGCAGCCGCTGAGAAATAAAGAATGGAAAAGTGTCACAGGAAAATGTCTTTGTTAGTTGTGTAAGTGCAGTGAATGGATTGGGAACGCTCGTGTCTCGTTGCTCTCCTACAGAGCTCCTCCTGCTAGTTTGGAGCACTAAGAAGGTGCCATTGTTCCGGAAGAGCTATTATATCTGTGCCCCTGGTAATCCGCAATTCCAATCCTCTCGCCCCCACTTCGTTCCCCGAGCCCTTCACACAATGCTAATGTTCCCAACATCTGTTAACGTGCAACACCTGCAGTGAAGGCTGTTTGATTTTCTTCTTTATGGCATTCCGTTCTCCCCTGTCGCTACATAAAAGGCTCAGCCTGCTTTGCTTTCGTAGGTGATATTGATTAAAAGTGTCGGGAAGAAAATCCGAGCATGGAAAGAATGTCAAGATGCGGCGTTCCAAATGGAATTTTAGGATAACGTGCGTTGTTGTTGTTTACCTGACCTTTGCTTTGCCTCGGTTTCAATTTCACCCGCCTTATCCCCGTCCAGATGAGACGGCAGGTGGCGGCTTGTTGATTTAGCCGTTGCGAGGTCTCGAACACCTCGGCAGCTTCAAGGAGACGATGATTACACAACTTCCTCAAGTCTTTGCGGCTCACAATAAATTGGAAAGTTATTCGCTTTGGTAGTTTGACCTTCCAAGTCACGCTAAAAAAAAATCCTCTCTTTATTACACGCTGGCAGAGTGAGGAGAGTTGAGACTAAGTTGTCTCTTTTGAGGCTTAGCCTCAAAGTTCAAAGTCCCGTCAGACACTCTTTGAGCTTCTGAGGAGCTGTTTCTCATCTCTTTAGGGTGAGGGATATACCTGTGGACATGTTTGTCATTTAATGGCTCTGAGAACAGAGGAGGAATGACAGATTAAATGGTGGGTAAATTCAACTCAACACCTGGAGGCCTTCAATAAGACGCCCGTTCTGCTTAACTAATCGTGCTAGCGAAGAGAAGTCTTATCGATGCCTCTGTCTCCGAGCAGACTGAGACTCATAGAACCCCTTTGAAGGGCAAATTGTTCTTCCTAAAAAACAAACGTCTGTGTTATCAGCCTCCTGTGCAGATTCATTTCCTGCTGGTGACAGTGGGGGATGATGAGAACCCAGCTAACAACTATAGGTCCTGAAAACATTTTCCTAACATTTCCATTAACAAAATGTTATGTTGAATGTTCTAGGAACGTTTAAAACGACTAGTTCTTTAAACCTTATTGCTTGTTTAAGAAAACGTTACATTCAAACGTTTTTAATTCTGTAATGGTTTTTAAACCGTTCCATTAACAGCTAAAGAATAACGATTTTGATATGATATTATATAACGTTCAACTAACGTTACTGCAAGTAACTTTTATGAGAGAACTTTTAGAGAATGCTAGACAAGGTTGTGAGAATGTTCTCTGTTAGCTGGGAAAGTGGCCCGAAAAGTTTAGCAGGACATCAATCATAGCGAATTATGAGGAGTGTGTTTTAAAGAACTTCACTGGAGAATTCACAGTGCATCCTGTTCGTTCTTGTAAAAGGAACAGTTCAATTTCAGTGAGTTACTGCTCTTTGTTTTCAGTTGGTGACTTTGTACTTGCTTCACTGTTGTTTCTCTGCCAGCATAATTCAGCACAATGCTTTCAGGGCAGCTCTGTTATGTGCTATTGCAGATATCTTTGTTCTTTCCCCCATTTTTGCAACAAATTTGGGTAATATCCTCGCTGGCGTAACCCTCCCCCGTTTCATTTCATCATTGTGTCACGCTGTAATGAAACCAGCATTGCAAACCGAGGTTGTGCTGTTCAGACTATATTTCTGACCGTTGCTTAAAGGGATAGTTCACCCAAAAATGATAATTTGGTAATTACTCACCCTCACTGTTTCCAACCCGTATGGCTTTTTTCTTTGGCCGTTATATGGTTTTGTTGTTTTCAAAGCTCTTTTCCTCATATTCTTCACAATGTTTTAGTAAGTTCCACTGAGAAAGTTGTGCAAGTTTAGAATGACTAAATTATGACACTTTGTATGTTTGGTTCCATTCTGATTTTTAAACCCATAGCTTGGATCAACTCGATCGACACGCCCCCCAACGACCCTTAAACTGTCAAGCATGTTATTTTAATGAGCAGTGCTGTTGCTTGAACATACAGGATCTCACTGATAGGCCATGACACATGCAGAAGTTAAGGGCTTACTGCAGCACAAAACAGATCGCCTGATGTTCTCACCGAATGGAAAGTTCTCTAATCCCCCTGGAGGGAAAGACAGGCCGCGCTGGAAGTCATATCTCCATTAGTCCTTTGTTAGTTGTTAGTATGGCATCCATATGTAGTGCTATTGAAAGCGATAAATATGCGGCCAGCAAATGTGCTGGGAAAACACAAACCAATATTATTGCTGCATACAAACAATCTTTTGTGGCCGTATAATAAATGAACATATTTTCGACTCTATTTACTAGCACAATTGTCTGGCATGGAGAGTGACTAATATTGTGCTGCCTACCCAGCTAACAATTTTGGGTTGTAAGAATATTTCCATTAAGTTACAAAAACGTTAAAGGCGTCCAGACATCCAGTTTTTTAGGCGTTGTTTCAATGTTATTGCTGGGTTATAGGAGCGTTATTCAAACTTTTAAAATGATATGTAAAATTATAAAATTTTAAAAACATGAAATATGTTTTACATAACATTCCACTAACAACTCAAAGATAATGTTGTCGATCTGTGTGACATATAATGTTAAAAAACTGTTCTGCTAACGTTACTGCAAGAACATTTTTCAATCACTTTAAGAGAACGTATACAGAAGATTTGCCAACATTCTGAGAATGTTTCCTGTTAGCTGGGCACACGCCTGAGTCTTATTTCTTAACATTGTAGTGGACAGTCTTTAAAGCGGGTGGGGGGGGATTGCGTGCTAGCATTTCTGTTCCAACGTATTAAAGCTATTAAAACATAGCGAGAGCCGCAGACTGTGACCTGTTTACAAATCCTGTTTAGTTTACAGCCGGAGAAAATGGGTTTTGTCATGCGGTGCGGTTCAAAGTTTAACGTGTTTAATTGCACTCTTAACCGTGGCTGAAAATAAAGTTAAAAGCAGCAGTTTGTTTTCCTCTTTTCGCATTGAATTGCGTCAAAAGTGCGTTACGTAAATCAAGACGGTGACAATGAGCAGTGTCATTGCTTGAATAGCCGTCTCACACACACACACACACACACACTGCTGTAAATCTGTTAATACAGGCTGTGTTTTCATAAAGACTGTTAGGCAGCTCTTGTAGGGTTTTTGAAAGGTAATGAAATTTCCACCGACTGCAGGAAACAATACCTCCCGCCTTGCCCACGTGCGATTAGCGATCCCACATCCCAGCCGCTGGCTTCACGCTGCGTCCTGGGAACGCAATGGGATATAATAAAAACTCTGGAGATTTGTATCACGTTTTGCCAGGCGCAGACGCAAGGCTTTCGGCGTCGTTAATGGGTGGGAATACAATATCTCGTACCCAGACACCCTTTCTGTACCAATTCCAAAACCCATTCGTACCAATTCAGTGAACTTTCTTCTCGTTAATATATTATTGTTTGAAAACGGTAAAGAACAGCTCGCACGCTCCTCTAACAGGGAATGTTTGCCAATATTCTCTAAAGGTTCTTTCAAAGTTATCAAAACATTCTTGCAGTAACATTAGTATAACGTTTTTTAACGTTATATATCATGTGTCCAAGTGATATTCTTAAGTTGTTAGCAGATCGTTTAAAAAATGTTACAGAATTAGTAAATGTTTGAAATTAAATATCGTGTGCAGACATACAGTTCTTACACACACCCTAACATTTTTATAACTGAGCAAGAATGTTAGTTCAACATCTGAAAACTGGACGTTTTAAACATTCCTAGAACTAGTAACATTTTTAATGTTTTTGTTGCTTTATTGTTAGGGAAACGTTCTTACAACCTAAAGTTGTTAGTTGGGATTATTACTGTACAGTGCTCTGCTGTAGGCTGAAGGTTCTGCTGTCTTTGGCCAGTGTTAATGCTCTTGTCAAAGGTTCTAAACCAGCAGCGATATTAGGCCCTCGGGCGTCTGCTTTTCTGCATGCCTTCCTTCCACTCGAGCACAGGGCGAACGCTGGACACACGCACACACTTTTCCACCCAACCCTTCTGTTTTATTACCTCCTGCCTGCTGTTGGAATTACTTTCCTCCCTCGAGTGAGCAGGGCATACGCCGCGTTATTGTGTTAACCTATTTGTGTGTCAGGAGCGATTGCGCTGGTCTTTATCACTGTTTGTATTGGGACAGGTGGGGGAGGCAGGGTTAGACGAATGGACCGTCACCTCGTGCTCCTCTGCAGCATAATGACTGGTTGCTAAGCAATTTTAAGCCACTCCCCCAAACACATCATCTATTGTAATCACTCTCATCACTGAGAGATGTCATGTGTAATTATGAGTCCACTCTCATCCTCTGAAACCTGCCTAATGGGTCTTCGCTCGCTTCGTTAGGATGCGTGTAAGAAGCCGCGACTGCAGAACTGTTGTCAAAATAGTTTTTGAGGTTCTTTAATTTGAATCTAGCGACGTTTGTTTTCATCCTGTCCCAATATTCAGTGCCTTCGGTACTGTCTGTCCCCTCTTACTTTGTTAAATAAGAGATTAAACAAATTGTTTTTAGAGTTTGTATGTACAGCTGTCTTGTGACTTTGGCATTATTTGCTTTTCTATGTTGATAAATTCACATGCGTTTTTTTAAGGCGGCAAACCATAACTGGCCTCTCTACTGCCACCTGTGTTTAAAACATAAATTGCAGGTTACTTATACAAGTACGTTATTGAAGCCAATTTGACATTTTCGGGGAAATGGGACCCAACCGCTCAAAGCCATGATTATGAGCTGAACTGTTGTGAATCGTGATAATATAAGGAGATTGTTTTGAACACTTATTTGTTGTGTACTTGCTCCATAACTGTTTTTTGTTTGTTTTTAACCCCCCAAAAATGTTAAGCATTGCAGCTTTAAAGCACCAAATGTACGTCTTCCCATGGCACTTTGGTCCTTGGGTGATGAGGACGTCGTGATAGGACGCTCGCTGTCTGCTCATTGGCTCATTTGTTGTGTTCTTTTTGTGGACTCTTAGTTTTATTAACATTTTGATTGAGGTGGTGGAATTGCTGACCCTCCACAGACTAATGAATTGCCTGCTCTGCTTAAGGGAAATGAAAGGTTTGGCAGATGTGTTTGGCCCAAAGCCGAGCGTTTTATCTACAGACATCACACTGAGAACGTACACAACCGAGCCTTTCAAAACAGCCTCTATTGTTTACAAAATCCCATGTTTTTTCACTCATAACCTTCACATGACTGCGTGTGCATGTGTGATTTCTCTCATGTTACCATCCGTGTCTGACCCCAATTTACGCGTTGCCTTTTCCTGGCTAAAGTCATTGATGTTCTTTTAGCTTGCGCGCCGAGTTTCAGGCGTAATTTGTGTGCGGCCAATTATCTCTCCGGCTTTGAAGACTTTCCTCTCGCTTCTCCAGGTTGGGATGAAAAATTAATTTTGAGCTTCCCGAGAGCCTCAAAGCCCAAATTAGATTCTGATTTAAAATCAAGGATCTCTTGCTTTTAATTTGACATTTCAGGTTTTTTTTCTAGGCTTAACCACTGCAATGAAGCTGAAAATAAATTCTGTTGTTTTATGCTAGAAATGATCATTTTTTGCCTTTATCATATAATAGTATTTGCTGTTGGTTTAGACTCGTTTTAAATTTAGCTAGCACAAGCCGTTGTCTAGTTAAACTTCTGTAACTTTGAACTGGTAATGGTTTACTGTTTTGTTGGCACATTTACTGATCTGTTGTTTACACAGGTTTACGTGCGGTTGCTTGTTATATTGACAGGTTATGGTTTAATAATTGATAAATATCAGTGGAAACTCTCAGACTGTTCATAGTTCATTGCTTTTATTTCCGACTTTGATCTCCAAACATTTCAGTTCCATTAGAAAACAAATTAGATGTTGACATAAAAGCACAGCTAGTTTTGAAGCAGGCCGTCAAATCGATCACTTTGTGGTTTTGTTGCTAACAAAAACAACAGTGTTACATTAAAGGCAGCGGGGCTGTTTTGGAAACCTGCAGGCGATGGATGTGATTTTGGAGGGTTTGGATGTGTAGTGGAGTTCTGTCTTCTCCTCCTGTCCCTCGTTTAAGCGGCTTCGCATAGATTTCATGGGATTCGTCTGCGAGACCGGCTGTGACAGCTCTCCTGTTCGTGGAGTCAGAATTCAGACATGCTGAAAAGACAAACACACACGTTCTAACCTCCCATGTGTGCCTCTTCTGGAACATCTGTCCAGCTGTCAGCCTGTCTCAGCCAATCAGATTCCGCTTTGGGCAGTAGCTGTGAAAGTGTAGCAGGAGTAGTCTGTGTGTGTGTGTGTGTGTGTGTCTCTGAGGAACAGGAGAGTGTGTTGGAGCATTGCTCTGTGCTTTTACACCAAACATGCGTGCAGGCTCTCCCTCAGTGCCTGTTTACCAATAATATACAGAGATGTGAGCAGATGGCACCTAATTTTTCACTCCTACTTTTCATATTTAATTCCAGTTTACGAAATAATGCTGTCAATTTTTATCATTTTAATTACGTTTTTAGGAGAGAGAAAAAACAGTATTTTAATCAAAAAAATCTTCAAAAATCAAAACTTCATCAACACAATTAATTTTGGAGCACAGTGTAAGCTTTGATTTGCAGAGTTGTGTTCAGCTGGGATGTCCATCTTTTATATTTGTGACCGTCACTACCATTATAAAGTTGCTTTGAGTCGATTAGTGAGTCGTCAGGTTGATCGCGTTTTGTGACTAAGGCGGTAAGCTGATCCCTGTGTGACCTGTTCTTGCCATGCTCTATCTTTTGGCTGTTGGATGGTAGACCTTTTTCTGGACCGCTTCTCCAAGAGAGTCCAGACTGAAGCTTCATCCTTTATCAGTGGATGGAGCTTCAGATAAAGGAGGAGAATTCTATTTATGTCAGCCTGTAAACAAAGCCCCAGTGAGGGAGAACTAATGGCCTGGAACTGACGAGAGCCTGCAGGGATATCTCACTCTCCTTCTGTCTCTCTCTCTCTCTCTCTCTCCCTCTCTCACATTGTCACCCTCTTTTCTTCTCTTTCTGCAGTCATGGAGGTAGTGGTGTAGTAGATGGAGAATCGGGCTGAAAGGATCGGGCTGAAAGTGTTGAAGCAGTTATTTTTCTGATATGAGAAGAAGAGTTTTTAGTTCTTCTTTTTGAAAAGGAGTGAGAGAAAGAGAGAGAGAGACCGGAGGGAAATTTCTCTTGGGAAGAGGCTCTATAGCGAGAACAGCTGTTCAAAACGTTCTCTCTCTTTCTGTCTCTCTCTCTCTCCCTTTCTCTGTCTCTGTCTCTCTCTCCTCGCTCTTTCTCTCTCTCACTGTTTTTGGCCCCAAATTCATTGCACATCAGACATTTAAGAAACACGTATACATAATTTCTCCTTGATGTTTGACCAGTGAATTGTTTCAAAGGATCCTTGATCGCTGGAGCCGTAAAGTTTGTTCTTTACCGACAGAGCAAATACAATTTATCTTGACGTATAGTTAGGATCTTATACTTACCGGATATGTTGATTGGTCCCACATGAATCGGCCAAACTTTCATACGCTCATTTGTAATGGTTTAATTATCGTCCTCGTTTATGAATGACGTTTGATTGATGTTTCCTGCGTGATGACAGCTGCTGGTTATTGGAGAGCTTTTGATTGATCCACACCGATGGAGCAGAGACAAGCCTCAACTCTTCCATTGAGCGTCGCTTACGCCGCGCTGTTCTGTTCTCTCTCGCGTGCGACTGACAGACTCGCGGCGGGTTTTGAAACGGGAATTGTTAAGCAGACGTTCGGTGCTAACGCTAACGCTTTGTGTAGTGATTGAAGGAGATGCAGCGTCTCGGCACAAACCCGAGTTATGTGAAAACGTTTCCCCTCCCCTCGTCTTCACAACGACACGTTCGCTAACCCCGATGACAAACGAAACGCCGCCTCGGGTGACTTTACGTTTTGTCATTCAAATTCGCCCATTGATGTCGCCAGCTTTGACTGACAGGCAAACTTGAGAGACTCGCGATAGCAATCAGTCCTCATCAGCTGCGTTTGTGACCGCGGACAATAGTTGTTCTCTTTTGGTTTTCACACTCGTGTTTTTTTTTTTTTTGCACGTCCCCCTCCCCCGCTGTCACGGAAAACTCAGACGCTTGCATTTCTGTCACGACAGAGGGCTATTAATCTTTTAAATCCGAGCCAGACCTGAGCAGCATTGTGTTCAGGAATCCGAGAGCGCTCTGCGGAGACCACTCTGAAATGTTGGGGGGGACAGAACGGGCTTGTTCTCTTTGTAAAAGGTGAAACCGAAGCTTTCTGAACAAACACAATATTAGAAATCTAATCTATCAGAGTGGGCGACAGAGAAGCGACACACAGATGGCGAGCTGATTGTGAAATCGGGCTGTTCGGATTTACCCAGTATCCCTCTGGTCCTCCGCTTGCTCGCCCGCCTCTCATCTCATCTATCCTGCTTGTCTGTTCGGTGTCACAGGGTGTGTTTCTTGTCAGAAGAAGTTATTTTTTAACCTTTATTTTATTAGAGGAAGGTCATGGGGTTGTCTGTGCTCTTCCAAAGGTCAGCGTTCTGGGGTCACGGGTTTAGGCCGCGAGATACAGAGTCGCCGTGTTCAGGCACCCCTGAAGCAAATCATGTGAGTTCATTTGCTGAAGGGCAAAACAGCAGCGGAAAAACAGGCACATTAGAGCCAACACACCGCTTGCAGGCAACAACATCCCATCTGTTCTGTGAGGAATGTGAACTAATAACCCTCCAGTAACTGAGCTGTTACAACTAGATTTTTACTTGTCTGTGCATAACTGTCAAACTGTTTTTATGTATGTGGTTGCCAAGGAGCTGCTGTGCGGTCGCTAGGGTGTTCTGAGTTGACTGCCCAGCTAGCAATTTTAGTTTGTAAGAATGTTTCCATTAAGTAACAAAAACCTTAATGTTATTTTGAATCTTCTGGGAACGTTAATAACGTTATTGTTTTCAAACATTTTTAAAGCGTTCCACTAACAACTTAAGAATAATGTTTTGATATATATGATGCAGAGCATTAAAAATAGATCTACTAATGTTACCACAAGAGCGTTTTTTGAGAACTTTGAGAGAACGTTCCCTGTTAGCTGGGTGGTCGCTAGGGTGTTCTGGGTGGTTTCTAGGTCGTTCCAGATTCCCAAGTCAAAATAGTTTTTAATATACTAATCTATAGAGAAGTAACAGCATACCTCTTCTGACGGGCTGCATCATTTGAGCCGTTTGTCATGTCTGTAACACCAGTGATCAAAGTTTAACACAGTTTTTCACGTGAGCTTTTAAAGTAGAGCCGCAGAGTTTATCACAAAACCAACAGAAGTCACTCTCTCTGTTAATGAAGTGTCGCCTTGTAGGAGCCTTAGAAAGTGCCAGACCATTGATTTGAGGAAAAACACACAGAGGGCAGCTAATAAACAAGATTTTACAGTTATTATTTGCATAGCAGGGTTATTAGCTTAATATTAGCTCAAACGTGTTTCTTTTAATTGGTTGTTTGGCATTTAGCAGACAGTTTTTTTGTTGAGAGGGACTTGTCGTACACTAATTGCAGGATCAGTCCCCACGGAGTGACGTTAGGTCAGGCGTCTTATTGGAAGCTAGAATGCTAATCGCTTCTCAGGAACGTTCCAGTCGCAGCTCTACCTGGAACTGCTTTGTTTTGTCCTGATGCCCTTGTCTCCCCTCAGCTCTCTTCTACCAATTAGGGCGAGGTGTTCAGGTCCCCACCTGAGGAAATTCGATCCGTGGGCAGAAAGGTCCAGACAGGGTCGGCTGGGTGCAGTGAAACGCAGCGTCACGCTACCCGATAGGGGTTTCTCTCACGACCTGCTCAGGGATGAAGCTCTATTGACTTTCTTCCCAGAAAACTTCTCCTGCAGTGTCTCCATTGGTTACCGAAGGTTCTGCGTATGTTTTTTTCATATTTTCTTTAGAGGAGAACAAAAAATAGAAGAGAAAGGAACTTAAATGAGCACAGCTAGACAATCTATCAGCTACACTTTTCTGATCGTCTACTGCTGTGCAGACATGAGCTTTCATACAGCGCGTGAAAGTTATTCAAAAACAACATGACGTGGTACCGCAAAACTCATTTAGCTTAAATAATGTGATGTTTTTCTCATCAAAACAGAATATTTAGGGTGGAATTATGTTGGGTGGGACTTTATTTTCTTTGGGATTTCATTGGGTTGTAAACAGCGAGTGTTCTGTACTAGCATGGAGCGTTCTGTACTAGCATGGAGCGTACTGTACTAGCATGGAGCGTTCTGTAATAGCATTTTTTTGCTAGTACAGAAGTATTTTTGTTTGTTTAGTTTGTCTGTAACTTGTTCCTGTTCAGTTCAACTGGTAGAGCATTGCGTTAGCAGCACAAAGGTTGTTGGTTTGATTCCCAAGGGACACAAAATGTGTCGACAAAATGTGTAAATTTAATGTATTGTAATTCGCTTTGAATAAAAGCGTCTGCCAAATGCGTAAATGTAAATGTATCATTTTTCATCAGCTTGAGATTACTTCATACGTATTTTTAAAAACACTAGCCCAGTCGTTCGTGATTACATGAAAGTCATGGAAATTCATTGGTGGAAAGCTGTGCCCTGGTTTTGTTTTACAGGTTTACATTTAATCACAATATAATCGTTTCTGTTTTTTAACCGAACAATTTCTTTGTCTCAATATCTGTCACATTTCCCAGCTTGCTGATAAAAGGAGCTGTTTGTTTTGACGATCCTCAGTCTGTCAGTAACCGTGTCATCTCCGCCGGCAGTGTTTACTGTCCATTACGTCCGAGCAAACACAGCCGCTGCTGATCTTGTATGTCGTGTCCGGATCACAAAAAGTGCATTCCAGGCTTTGAAATGCCTCCGCTCTCCGAAACCCCAGACACTTGCTGCATAGCTCAGCTGTATGCAAGCATTTCTGCCCCCCGCTCGCCCGCCCTTCCATCCGCCCTGGTTCTGCTCCCTGTATTCAGGCGTCTCTCTTGACTTCTCCTGCCCTTTGTTTCCTCGGGGGACAGAAGTGGCGAGCGGGGAGGGTGCGAGCTGTTCGATCAATAGCTGCCCCATCTGTCGGGCCTGTAGCTGGGGCTCTGGGCGGAGGGTGGGATTCAGCTCCGTCTGTGGGGTGTGTGCAGGGGGCTTGTCGCCGGATTCTGCCTGAATGGGGTTTGAGGGCAGGGCTCCCCCACCAGCCACCCCCACCAGCCTCTGCTTCTGTGTTGGTTCCCTCCCCTGCCCAACAATCAGCTGGCTAGCGTGTGTGTGTGTGTGTGGAGATGAGAGGCATCTATTGTGTCATTTCACAGACTCCCGGGAGACAGGGTCACCTTGTCCCCCACACAAACTGTGTCCTCTCTGGGTATTTTGGCTCTCTGTCTTATATGAGGGCCAGACACCCGGGCTCTCAGCACATCTATCTCTCATCTCGCCCTTTTCAGATCGCCCCTATTGAGAGAGAGAAAGTCTGGAGCTGGGCTTTCATAGGGACATCTGAGATAGTCACACAGTTGACATCATTCTCCTGTGAGACACTGGAGAAGCTCGAGGTCTGATGGGGAGCTGAAATCTCCCTTCAGGACACTGAGATCTGTATTTGTGTTTGGACGGATTAAAACGGCGCTGCCCATTTAGGCCGTTATACTTCATCTAAATCTGTGAAATCAAAACACACTCTGTTTAATGTCTTAATGTCTTTGATGTTTCCCCTCAGGTAACCAAGGTCAGGTGGACACATTAACCAATTATATCAAAGCCCCATATATTTGTGTGTGTGTGTGTGTGTGTGTGATCTCGTAGCTGCTTTGCCCTTATCTGTGTATGTATAGATGTGATATCTCTGTGTGTGTGTGTGTGTGTGTTTGTGTGTGTTTGTGTGTGTTTGTGTGTGTTTGTGTGTGTTTGTGTGTGTGTTTGTGTGTGTGTTTGTGTGTGTGTAGACAGTTATTGTGACAGCTGCTTTGCCTTCATCAGTGTATGTATATATGTGTTTATATGTAATATCTGTGTGTGTGTAGACTGTTGTTGTGACAGCTGCTTCGCCTTCGTCAGTGCTCTGTGAAAAGGTTCGGGGTCCTTGGTGAGACTTTTCTCTACTGATATTTAAGTGCTCTGGCTTCACATGAAGGACAGAAACTGTGGCCCCCACCGCTGTAGCTCAGGGACTCTCAGGTCAGCCTGAACCTATTCATGTCTCTCATGGCCACTGCTAGAGTTTTTCAGCCTCCATTTTTTTAGTACCCACAAAAAAGGGCTCTTAACGTACCATCAAGGCGACAGAAGAGACCAAAAAATACTTCATGTCAGGACTGCCTGTCAACAGCCCTTATCTTCTGGTGTCTTATTTATTTGCCTCAGTCTTTAGGCTGACTGTTCTCCGTGACTTTTAGCTCCTGCCGCAGCATCTTGTCATGTAAATCTCCATTAACCTCGGTTCAGTCATTAGAGACCCCACTGCTCCTAAACGAGCCCGTTATTACCTCATATCTAATTGTGTGGCTCATTAAAGGTACTAATCAAAGAGACTCATATCCAGCAGCAAGGTTATGTCTCATGTAGCCAGACCTTCAAACTGACAGCGGAAGGTCTGGACTCCATAGAATTTTTTGTTGCCCAAGAACCACCCGGGAGGCTGTTTGACTGACATGTAAAGCAGCCAATCACAATTCACTTTGTTCAGCATCATGTTTCCAGACAGACTGTTAAAGAACGCGACACATAGGTCTCCCAGACATCCAGTAGAATTTAACCAATCAGATGATGGATGACGCAGAGCAAAACGGTAGATGTACAGAAAGACCGACGGCTCAACTTTTTTGTAAACAAAGCAATGTCAACATTGTCTCCTGTGGAAATTGTTTTCTGTGAGGATAAAGTCATAAAGGTACGGAATAACA
Source organism: Botia kubotai (assembly GCA_036877585.1). Lineage (NCBI taxonomy): Eukaryota > Metazoa > Chordata > Actinopteri > Cypriniformes > Botiidae > Botia > Botia kubotai. The sequence goes on along the minus strand of JAZGTI010000669.1, from coordinate 5,080 downwards.
TGCGGATGTAAACTGGACCTTTGTTTTTTTGGGGGGTAAATTAACCCCTTAAGCAGGACAACATCCAGCACGGATATTTCTGAATGAAAGGGATATTCAGTGACTAATAATATGGTACAGGGACACAATTTTTTCGGATTGTAAAAACCGAACTATTATATTTTTCCCTGCCCACGCAGTCTTGCATCAGCAGAAATGGGATTTCAGAGATGAAAGAAGTTATTGCATTTTGATGAAAGATGTTAAAATCGTTCTATAATTGTTTTGCTGGCATTAGCTGGTTTAAACTTCTCTAGTTGGTCTCCTAACTGGGCCTTGTAGTTGTTTGTTTAGCTAGCTGCCCAAAAGCAGGGACCAGCTAACACCAGCAAACCAACTTAGTCTGGATTAAACTGTTTTTCTTTATCAACAGGGCAATAAGACCAGGGACATTAATCTAGAAGATAAATGTACGTTTAATTGTAATGCTGCCTTAAGGAAGAAAAGCACCATTGCTTTATCTCAGTCTGTCAGACAGTCTCAGAGATTTTACCTGCAGGTATCAGGTATTTGCTATTAGGAATGACACGTGTTTCACCAAAGTCCTTTTAAGGAAGTCTCCTGTCATGTTCCTCACAACACTGTACAAATTCCATTTCCTAGAGAACTAGAGACTGCTACTGTATAGCGATTGCTGATTGGCTGTTTGTACTAGTAGGCGGGACATTTTCAAGGGTGGCATTGCAGTTTTTCCATTCATAGCAAGAGGCTGCAGTTTTCTTACTAATTCTATAATCTTTGATTTTGCCAGAACGATCCAGCCTGGCCCAACTCTTGGTGTTCACGGAGGGAATTCTGGGTACTTTTGTGTGTCAGCATCATCGCTGGGGAGGGAACCTTAGTGGTCACAGAGGGTTTGGTTTGTTCTTAATGGAAGCACTCAGTGGCTATCTCCTCGAGCCAGCCCTGAGCTAATTTGAGACAAGGAGAATTGCTGTTTGCTGTCTCTGTGTGTCGTTCCCACCTAACATGCTTTTATCGCACCGTTTTAGTAGCCGAGCAAGCAAGCGGGAGAGAGAGAGACTGGATAGGGACATCTGCCTTTTGTGTCTCATGGGTTCTCCTCCATCTTCTCCTTTACTCTCAATTAAGAAGATTTAAACAGACAGTGTTTGTCTTAGTCCACACTAAAGAGGGAGCATCAGCAGGAGTGTGTGTCTTTGTGAGTCCAAACAGACACAGCTCACAGGCTCTTTCAGTCGAGAGCGGCGACGGCTTTCAGCGCGGGGAGAAAACTGCACTGACAGCACAATGAATAAATTGAAAAAGGCTCGGGTAGTAAATCGTCTATCGGCAGTGACGAATGATCTGATAGGAGCGTGCGGGGGCCTCCGACGCCGGCGTCCCGACAGAGCTGTGAATAACCGAGCTGGCTGCGCGCTGCTTAGCGCAACGGCCTTGCATGTATGCTTAATAATTTATACAGTGTGAAATACCCCCCCCTCAATAAAGATACATCAGCAGGATGGGGGCGACCTCTGGAAGCGCCACGAAGCGCTAATTTGGGGGACTTTTTTTTTGGGAAATGTCTTAGAAATGGTGTCAGACATAAGCTTTACATTTTGAAGGTTTCGCCAGGGCTTGTTTAGTACAGACGACTCAACAACATGCGAGACAGTGGAAGCGTGCCAAACTCTGATGCATCATGTTATGTGTTCTGCTGATCAAATCGTTTTTTAATTTGCGCAACTATCCAAACTGGCTTAGTGCATTCCCATTCCTATACATACACCAATGCATTGAAAATGACTTTCTTTTGCTGGCTTGGACCCTGGTGTCAGTGTAAACTTTGTGCTATTGTTGACCATGTGGAGTGTTAAACTCACATGCTTGTATAACTTCTTAGGCTTAATTTCTCACTTGTCATCTAAATTTTACTTGCGAATGAGGACTGTCAGAAACAACCGCCTGCCGTCCATGTGGACATCTGTACAGTTTTGCATTTAAATACAGCAGATGCTTTTATCCAATCCAGCGCGACTTACAGTACATTCAAGGTGTACATTTTATTGGTATATGTATTACCTAGGATTTAAACCCACGACCTTTGTGCTGCTAACACGATGCTGTACCCATTGAGCTACAGGAACTCATCTTTGCTCTGTGAGGGGGCCTTAGGTGAATGTTTGGGGGCCAATTAAACTAATACCCTGTAGACCACCTGCAGACCCTAAACGCTCATTTAACGTTTTGTTTGTTTGTGTCCGTAGATACATATTTTGTGTGTACACAACCATGAACGCCTGTAGTCCATTCCGTGGCTTTGGCATGCTTTGCCCTGTTTTTATCCATTAATAAACTGTTTTTTTTTAAGTCCCGTTCGGGGCCTGCAACCAATTACGCAAACTATTAAAAAATTTAAGAGGGACAGTCTTTTATAATTTAATCCTAAAGTAATAGATTCTGTTAAATATGCATGAGCTTCACTTTATGGATGAAGCTGGAATTAATGTCTATCAGAGACATGACCAGGAAGGGTGGGTGGGGG
>JAZGTI010000668.1:0-57540 GCA_036877585.1 Botia kubotai | reverse complement strand
AGGTTATTTAAGCCAATTCTTGGCGTGTTTGACACACATGCTTCACAACCGGTCGAACAAAGAATGTTCTCATTAGTGTATTGAAACGCAGCATCGAGTGTAGCTTTTGATAGGAAACATCTAAACATATATGCAAAATATATAATTATATACAAAAAATATAACTATACATCTTGACATGCACATTGTCTTTTTAATTTAGTACTAATCTGTTGTACTCAATCAGCTTTTCTGTAGGCTCCTCATTTTTTAGTGGATGAACTGAATGAAGTCTGCTGTCATCTGAAGTTAAATCAGAAAAAAGCTTTCCTGTAGCTCAGTGGTTAGAGCATGGTGTTAACAATGCCAAGGTCATGTGTTTGATCCCAGGGATTGCACATACTCAGAAACAATGTAAGTCACTTTGGATAAAAGCGTCTGCCAAATGCATAAATGTAAATACATTTTACAGAGACCAGTATTTATTTCAAGGACTTTTTGGGGACTTTGTTAGGGGGAAGGTATAATAGAACTGGATGAACTAATATTAGAGACTATAAGCTCAGTTAAAGTTTTCCTCTAAATTTTTCTTAATGTGTCTACTGGACCAGTTAAAAGTTTCTGGGCCAGTTAAAACTTAATGCTAATTAAACAGAATGCTCTTAGCTCTATTTAACATGTTTAAAACTATTCCATCGAATTCTGCAGATTTTTCCAAACACTTTGAGCAGAAATAGCAAAAAACATTCAGTCTGGCCATACTGATAACGAATGACATTAAATCATGCAGCGTTTCATAGAAGTCTGACTTGTGAAAAACAGCCCATAGACTACCTAGAATATCATAGAAATGTAAGAGTGTTTTTTTACTCTTTTGGCACAGCTATCAGTGAGTAGGACTGCTTAACATTATTGACATGCTAAAGCAATAGAGAAACAGGAAGTAATGTAAAAATATAGAGTGGACGCATCTTAAAATCTTGTGCTGTGTTCGTTTTTGTCCACAATCATTGAGAGATATTAAGTACTCACAGCAGTGTTTTATAGCTCGCATATGGTCGGGCTGAGGTGTGGATTGGTGGAGCTGTTTCCCAGGCCTTGCAATCTATGAAGCAGGGCCGCTCCACTCATTTGCATGTTGATGGCGGGCAGATTAGCAACATTCCGCTGCACACAAAAAGCCAGCCACAGCGACATACACTGAAGCAAAAAATCTCACCCGATTTCACTCTCGCCCCCTTTAGCTTATCCAGTCAATGCATTCCCCAGCCCCGGCCGATTGACAGTGAGGCTCTGGAACAATACCAAGACGCAATGTAGGATCAATCCTGCTGTTTGCTCCTTCTCCCCTGAGTGAACAAAGAGTGGGAAGAAAGGGCCCGAACCCCACTGTTAAAAGAAAGGTGGGGAGCAATGGGCCAGAGCGGGGAGGTGGTAGGCAGAGCAGAAGCAGGGGGTGATGGGTAAGCATTAGGGAAAATGGGCTTGACAGGCAGCTGGAGAGAGTAAGCTCATTTAGAAAATCGACATCCCCAGCTGAGATAAAACCAATGATGATTTGTACTGTATCTTCAGGGGATAAAAGCACTTCTATAGTATTTCATAGCACCCAGCATGAAAGAGGTGGATGGGGAGGAGAGCTCTACATTTCTCTGTGAGGGAGAGGGTTTCAATTCCCATAATAAGCAGGGAGAGTTAAACACTGGTGCTGAGTGGAGCTGCTCTACTGGAGCTGGTTCTCGGCTTGACTCCTCCGTATCAGAACACTTTCAAATGGAATTCATACAGACTCAGAGGAAAGAGCTCCGTCCAATGCTTGACTGTTACAGACTGACTGTAGGCTGAAACAATTAGGAAAAACTCCAAATTTAAAAACATTGTTAGAACATTACAAAATATGTAGCAGTGGTAACTGAAAATAATTGGATTAATGCATAATAGCTGCTTCCCATGCCTTATTAAACAATTGTTCCAACATATTAAGATGTTTGGCAAAGCAATGTTTAAAGCTGTTGTAAAATTGTCAATATATACACATCAGCAACTGTGTATAAGTTGAATTAGAGAAACCTAAAGTTAGGCTGTTGAACTATATTATTTATTATTATTATTATTATTATTATTATTACAGGGACATTAAAATACTAGAGCCCCAAAATATTGTGTGTAGCTATTTTTGTAGCTATTTTTCAGTTGGCCAGTGATATTTAGTCTTGTTCAACTTCTTGTAGAAGTTATTCTGCTAGCTATAAACACAAGTTGTTTTCATTTTCTGCCTTTACCACATGTTGTTTATTAGCAGCATGTAGCTAATAGAGTTTAACAGTATCACTGAAGAATTACCGTAGACTGTTGTAGGGAATTATATCCTTATAACAGCATAAGCAAATGTGTTTTTGCTGTGTTTTGGACTTTTTTTCCTTCATTTTTTACTTAAATACTTGATACCACTGTTAGATTCTTGAAAAACCTTCTTAAGCATTAAGGCTTTATATTGCATGGCCTCTCATGGCATGTTACTTTAGTGTTGTCAGTACTGACAATTCATACATCCAACCTTTATGTCAACCCAAAATACAGAGCATAAAATTTCAATTTAGCATCAGTGGACAACTTTCCTGATTGACATATCATGCCTGAGGGTGCAAAATAAGCTCTTTTATTTCATTGTCTCCTTTCTCTTCCCTCGATTAGTGCACAGCAAACAATGAGAGATCCACCTTGATCAGGCTGTCTTGATAAATGACACCAAACAGGTGAAAGTGAAATATGACAGTGAGGGTCAGCGCTGGTCATCAGCCAGCTGACCCTGCACAAAGGCCTATGACTGTTCACTAGAATGAGAAATTTGGGCCCTTTTTTCTGCCTTTGTTGTTTATTGATTAGCAACTTCATAGACGGCGTCCCTTAATGTTTTACTTTCATGTCTGGTCTTTGTTGCATGGAAGATGAACAGAATATTGCAAATTGATCTGTCTCCCCTCACGCTGGATAGTTTCTGAGTGGAATGCTATTGCTTTAGTTTTCTTTTGACATCTTCCACTTTTCTGCTTTCTTGTTTTAGCCATCCCTTTATTGGATGAAATGAGCATGGCTAAACAGCAGCTAGCGAGCTGATTAATCTTATGCACGCTCCACAGGCTCAGTTGATGAGCTGGCTGTGTGATGATCTATGTCGTAAACTGACCCATTTGATTTTCTAACCTACACGCCCTCTAGCAACTCCCTCCAGCTTTGACCTCAGCGGCTAGTAATTTTTTGGTCACCTCCGTAAACACAACAAAGACAACAGCTTCTTCACATACCTGCTTTATAAACAGTCAGTAAATGTTATGGTTGTAAATAAAGAACCATATTTGTTTAAGGAAAATATTGTTAATAGTTCCTGAATGTCTGCATTTTGCATTTGTTAGTGTGGCTGAAATGTTGCAATGAAACACAGCATTCTATACACTGCTGTTAAACCTCTACTTAACCATCTAAAACCACTACTGAACCATCTTCAAGGATGATTTCATGGGGATCCTGAAGTAATTCAGAATCTGAACCAGAATCAGTAGAACAGTTACTGTTAGTTTCCCAATAACACACAGAAAAGGATACAGTATATTAGAGCAGTCAATCTGTTACAAGACTCCCAGAAGACTAAATAAAGTAACCGAGAAACACACCTGAAATGGAAACAAAGTCTTTTCAACAGCGGTGATGATTTGCAGGTTGGGCTTCATTTCTCTTGAGCAAATCAAAGAGGCAGCATTCAATTCAAGCGTAATTACACTCAGATCACTTTCTTACCATGGTGGAATTACAGTAATTAAGATGGGATATTCAGCAGCCCTAGGTCCCAGATCTTTTGTCATGGCACCAAGGCAGCTGAAGGATGGCAGTGGTTGGAGGTGGGCGTGGGCTGGCGGGAGAAGCAGTTGTGGGACAGCTCGCTGCAATCATCTTGATTTCATGTGCTGAACGATTACATGCCATGTTAATTGCTAGCAGAGGGATCTTTAATAAATATTTCATTCAGCGTAGCATCATTACTGCCTAATGTCGTTATTAATCTCTACCGGTAATTTTTACTGAGGAGGAAATGCTCTTTTATAAGAAAAGCAGCGTTTCCCAGCACAGAAATAGACAGGGATATGGTCAGGCACAAGTTACTTGTCCATAAAATTACATTCAATTGTTAACATGACTTTCCTGTCTCCCTCAGTGGAAACCATGCAGGCAATCCAATTAATGTCCCTTTTAAAAAGGATGTTAGAAGAAAAAAAAATTCAGTGACTAAGAGCATGTAAAAGAAATTTAAAGGAATATCTTGGGGTGACACCTTTGAATTGAGCCTCAATAAAAGGACACGCCCATAAAAGGAAAACTCCCTTAAAGGTAAAGTGTGTTTTTTCAGTGTTAAAAGATACATCCTACCATTTATATAATGTGTACAGAATGTAAGTGACCTGCAAATGGTAGAATGATTCCTCCACAGTGTAAGCACTGGTGCTATAAAAATGTTATTCTGTTGGTCTGGTTATTAAGCCTAATAATATAGAGCAATGTGGACTCAACCAAGTGAGTGTGGGATGGGCCATTGGATTGTCCAACCAATAGAAGAGAATTGGGGTAACATGTTTGATACCCACCTCCCCAGTACATATTTATGTAATGTCATGTAATATCATAAACATGCACATATTTGATAAATGGCTTAAATGAATAACTACCAGTCGACTAGGAATATCTTTAGTCTGGGGCAGCCCTACAAACAAATACTACTACAGATGATACTTTGAATTTGTGAACTTTCTACTTTCTTGGAGTGTTTCTACATTCTTGGAGACATTAAGATATGTAAATGGCCTGTGTGCATATGAAAAACAGTAGCATCTGTGCAGATATCTCCACAGCGCTCCAGACTCCTGCAGTGTTGAAGATTCTTAGACCCTCTGTCAGCATAGATTATTCATCCATATATACACATATAACAGCTTTAATGCTCCTCCAAAAGAAGAAAGAGCCTTGAAGCTCTGGAAATGATATCAAGGGAGCATTTAGATTTGTTCTGATCACAGTCCAGAGCAGTGTCAATATTGATAGAGAAAACAAACACTTCCGTTAACCATAATAAAATAAAAACATATTTGAATAAAACTTAAACTAAACAAAAATACATTTACTTGACTTGAAGACTAGCCAATTAGGCTAAAGCATAAATTACATCAGATTGCTCTGACTGATTGTTTAGATTTTGATACAGTGGATTCAACGAGAATACATGTTTTAAACTTAAGATAACAATTTTGTTCTGCATAATGTGGAATGACATAAATTTATAATATATAATAAACATATGTGAAGAAATGGTAATGTTAAGAATATTACACTTAAACTATTTAAAGACTTTTAGTAAATGTCAAAAGAAAGTCTTGCATTAATCTTTCTGGTACTGAAATATATTCATCACACTGAGTAGAGTTTCTCTTTGTCCTTTGCTATTCGAGAAACATTTCCACAACAACTACTACTTTCAACTAATCCAACCAATTTTGAAACCTTACACATTTCTTTCACCCATTAACTTGTATTCTTTATAAATACAATCACTAAAGCAGTGCCCTAAAAACAAGAGACCGAGAGAGCCTTCACACAAACCAAAGCAATCCAAGGCGGAACAGTTTTGCGAAATTGAAGTTGTGTACTCCCAATTATCTGTCAGGGGTGACAGATAGCCTCAATAATATATTCACATTACAGTCGTGGATCAATTTTTAATCAAGCCGAGAACTGTAGAGGAAGTGAGCTAAAATGACCCGTGAGGAGAAGCCTTAATTCTCCACCAATCAAATTACTGCCTCTCACAATAAGATATAATCATGCTTGCCAGTGAGCCCGCGCTAATGGTCTGGCTTGAGTGGCATGTAAAAAGGAGGTCAAAGGTCAAAAGAACCACAACCCCATGCAGTCATTTAGGTCCAATGATAAAGTGATTTGTTATTGCAAACAAAGTGTGCTTTGTGTTAGAAAACTGTTAGAAAAATCCATTAGCGCTAAACTGCAGTGGTCTCTCTCCTTTTTTTTTTTACCAGAGAGGGGTAATTTGCAGTGAAAGCTGCCCCATTCGTAATATAGTATCAGACTCATAAACAACACCCACAGAGAATAAAGCATATCCTTGGCGAGTATGGGGAGAAAACATTCGAAAAACAAATGAGTGTAAAGGTAATTGAACACAACTAAAATGTAATTTCCAATAAAGCCCCTCGCCCTGTCTTAAACCCAAAAGCCTCAGAGTATTCCAGCGTTTAATGGCTGCCTACAATAACCACATAACCTCAACAACTTCCCCCGGTGAGAAATGACAGAGCACTGGCCTCAAGTGCCTGCTTGGGCATAAACAAACTCATTTACAGATCAGGAAAGGACAGGGTGGGGGAGGGTTCTGTTTTTCAGGAAAGTAGTAGAGGGGATTTACATTAGAATCACATTAGCACCAGAGATGTGTTTAATTCAAAACACAATGCGCAGTGCTTTGAGACAACATACCTGGGTCTGTATGATCCAGGGCTGAAGGCTACATTCCAGTGAATGGGGCTAAAGCATACACAGCCTCAAAGGGCTTTGATAGAATCAGCTTCTTTATCTGATGGTGAACCTGACATTCTGGCATTTCAGGCGGGTTTCCCTGGTGTCTCTCCTTATCTCTGCTCCAAACAAGACCTGAATGACCCGGATTTCAAAGGGGAAACTGATAACTTGCTTTGGGCAAAACGGTGAAAGGCCCCGCAGACCTGGCCCCTGAAATCATTTCAAAGGACTGTAGGACTATAATGGCATTATGGGGAGGCAGGAGCTTTAGATTTGGTTATTCTCAAATTGCTGATGCTGCCTTAATCTACAGGCCTTTAAACTAATGTCATTAGTGGATAGACAGGGAGATTATCCGTAATTAGGCCCAGCGGCTCTCAGACGTAAATGAGAGTGATGGGACTTCAGAACAAGTTTGTCAGGCGCATTTGGAAATTGGAGGGTTACAACCAGAGGGATTTGGATGCCAAGTTCTTCTCTCTCTTTCACTCTTTATTTATTCCTTGTATTTCACTGCTGAGGTGGGATTTGCATGCCCATATAATAAGAGGAAATATCCCTAAGATGTTTAACTGATTAATACTTTGTTACTTCTCTCTGATTTTCTTATTTCGTAGGCTGAACCGCTGTGCTACAGTGGAAAGAAGCAGTGTGTGATAAAACATTATTCCCATCTTGCCAAATATTTTCATACCGCCAAACTCAAGAGGAAAAAAATAAATAGAGTGCACAAGTCTTATGGGCCATTTTCACTACATGTGTTCTAAAACCATACTGTAACTTATTTACATTTGTTATTATTTATATGTCATTATTTACCAAAAATCGTCCCCCCCCAGCACCACTTAAGTTTTATCTGAACTTCCGCATATTCAAATGCTGTAATTGGTCACGTGACCCACAAGACCCAATGCCGTTTGGAATCATTCCAGAGATGGGAGGAATACTGTAAAAATGTATTCTAGTACCAATGACTAATTATTTTTTTTAAATGTGATGATCCAAACCCCACAAATGTTGACAGTAAAAATTACATTATTATAAATTAAAGATTTACTTTCACTGAAAAACAGCAGTTTTTTAAACAGTTTTTTAACCAATTTAATTTTGTAAACAATCTTCTTTTTTCATTAATAATGTATTATGTTTTTAATTTATTTTGTAAATGTTATAATTGACAAATCACAACATGACACAGATTAGTCATCACTTTATCACATATTTAGCAAAATGTACAGCGAGGTGAGATCTCCTGAGAGGAAGTCCACTGCCCCGACAGCAGTATAAGGACCAATCAGGAAACAGGAAATGGAAGAGCACTGAACACAGCTGCTGCAGAGAAGGTATTGCATGTGTTTGGGAGGCCGTGCTCCTTTAGACTAATTACATCATGAAAAGCCACATGCCCCTACTCTGATGTGTTTTTCATGTTAACACTTCCCAATGCCTCGGGTACATTCCCCACTACCCAGCCCACAAAGCCCATCTACCATGTTCTACGGGAACAACATCACTTTATTTTTTATTAAACTTTCATGCTTGTGTTTTTCCCCTTTTGTACATTTTTCCATTTTTTTTTTACTCTCTTTTTCTGCACAAAACACAGCTGGACCATGGACCTGCATTACTAAAGCCTGATGCATCTTTCCAGTTGAAGATGCAGTCACTGCTGTTCTGCTCTCAAACATTCACGAAATTGGTGCTTTTGTTATTTAGGTGAAATTATGCAATAAACCAGATACATTACAGGGACTTTGCTACATGGCAAAGTGTGTAACTGCAGTAAGACTGGGCACAATAAGAATAAAACAAACTGCTGGGTTATAAATTACCCCGTGCTAGATTGCTTTAACCCATTGGTAGGCCAAACAAATAGCTACCCCCAAATCTTACAGCCCTGGTTGTTTGAGCTTTTTGAGATTGTTGTTACAATGTCAGTATTTTAACAATAAATATGCCAGATTTCTGTTTTCAATTAACATTAATAGAACAGGAGAACAATTTATTCAAGTAAGTAATGACATAAATTCATTAGTCTAAATGTAAGGTGTTTACAGTTGCCAAGCAACACACCAACATGCCATTATTATACAGATGTTGCTGTTACAGGTGTGCTTCAATCTGTATTTTACCATGGTTCATCAGAATTTTAAATGTTTAATTAATGCCTGTGCATGCTGCTCCAGGGGAAGTGAGAAGAAGGTATGCTGCAGGAACACACGGTCCTCACCCCGCCAGAAGCCACACAACCTTGGGTGACTGTACTACAGCCACACTGTGGCTTTTCTCCTCTGAGGCCCTCTTTGGCCCAGCATGCACCTTACTCCAGGTCACCCCTTCTCTCAGAACTGAGAGAAACACATGCAGAATGTCACCTTCCTCATACAGTTACTATTAAATATGTTATGAAAAAAAATTATCAGGTAACTAACAGATGATTCTCTGTGCGGGTCTGCTCACAGGACATGGAACTTTTTAGTCCTGCCTCTCATTGGCTGCCTTGGGACAGGTGGCATCAGGGTGTAAGTGCATCTGAGAGAGGCAGTGTTAATTTACCATCCAACCAAACAACATGAACCTTTTAAATAAATGAGCAGTTTTGCGGAACATTAGTGTTAAATAAAAATTAATTCTGTTTGCTTACATGTACAAAAATTAGATTTTTGAGATCATAGCTACTTTATAAATTTCATAAACTGTTATCGAAAATGTTGAGGAAATCAAAGAGCTTTGATGAATCAGCTAGGACCTTTAAAACAAGGCATGCAACTGATGCCACACTGCTTTTGACTTAAAGTGCATGAGGAATAGATGTTTCTCCTGTTGATCTGCAGCACATCTGAACAGTGAAACTGACTCAAGAATACAAAAGACTTTTTATATCTTCATCTACCTATTCTTCAGAAATCCATACCCTCACACCAGGGACTGATTATCAAAGGCAGGTCATGTGTAAAGGGGATTTAAAGGACATGCATGTCTGTGTGTAAATTTGCACACAATGTACTTTTAACAGAGAATTTTTAATACTTTTTTTAGATAAGGCCTCCTACACACTAAAGTCACATAAGAGAATAGTACTAAATCCAGTGATGAATCCTTTTGTTGCAATGCACACTAATGTAGGCAACCACTGACCAATAAGAATTCTAGAGAGACGGGTCCAGCTGCACTTTCAGAAATCTAATTCGTTGTGTTTCAATCTAAATCCATGAGACCTGTAGCAACATCTAAGCTAAGGAATATGTTACTGCCCTGTGGTTCCACAGTGATTTATCACATTATTTATCTGTTAATGGTCAATGAAAGCAGTTGTTTTGAACAGCCTTGTGAGCAAAGTTTTACACACCGACAGCTGGGAGTGAAGGCAGAAAACTAGAACACTTTCTGACACACAAACTTCTCAGTCTTTAAAATATACATCATGAAAGGGAGGGGTGAAAACTGGGATATTTCTGTATGGTTTTTGAACAGAAAGAGCCCTACAGGTAAGTGGGTGAGAGTCTGCAGGGATAAAATATTGATACAGTCTGACAAGACATCTGAGAGTATTAGCAATTCCAGATTATTTTAGATTGTCCCACCCATAAGCATTTATAAATGAAGGGTGAAATAAATACATGAATACACAAGAGGTTGAATTGACTTAATATCTATTGACTTAATGTTTTACTTAAAATTTTACACTGTATCAAATAATGTTTGGCAAATACAGTGTATGGTTTACATACAGGCTCTTTTGGGTTTGGGTCTAAATATAGGTTTAAATAAAAACCTCATCATGGCATGTGAAGGTTTGTAAATGGTGTCTGTGGTTTCACTGCTGCTGCGTGTCCTGTGAGGACGACCTTGCGAGGGGAAAACGAGTGGGGCTTGTGAATGAAGATGGAGGTGTGAATAGGATCGAATCACAGAGATCCGTTCTGCTTTACAGATGCAGCCATGCACAGCTCTCTCAGATGACCCCTCCTCTGACCTGTGAGACCACCACACAAACTGTCAGTGAAGACCAGCTGAGAACATCTTCGCTGTCAAACGTCTTCTCCATTCACTTTTGATTATGCAGCTATAAAAATAAACCTGCAATACAGCCTATTTCAACTTTTGGATCCCTGATGAGTCACATCCTCACCATTTACAAGAAACAATACAATCTGATAACCGATATATCAGCCAGGCCAATTAATTGGCTGATATTTGGCCAATATAAGTAGGTCTGCTTTGATGATTAACAAGATAAATGAACAGCAGAGGGATAGATCCATTCATGTTATTTACAGTAAATTCTAACTAATCTAAATCTGAATGTTGCAGCAGAAATCAGGATGCCATCAGACCAGCTACAACTTATAAGTTAGCTTTGCTGGTAGGTTTTTCCAAACATCTTGAAGATGTTGCTATAGGTCTCATGGATTTAGGCTGTCTCACAGACTAACTCAGTGATGGTGAGGTCAGATCCCTGTGTGAGCTATTATACTGTCTGTTGTAGAACTTTGTGTATACAAAAATTTCACTCGATTACTATAGTTCATGGCAAAGAATGTTTAAAAATGTATATTGTAATATATCATGGCTACCTTGCTTCTCCTACATAGGGTCTTTGGCTATAAACTGTGCTGGTCCACCATTAGTTATGTTATTAAAGTTTGTGAGTAAAGTTTCAAATTTTAGCAAGATCAAAACAAAACATGCCGCAGACTGAAGTGGTAAACTTAATAGCATTTATTTAGCATATAGCCATTAATGGAAGGAGAAGCTGTACGTGCTGGTATGTGTGTTTGTGTGCGAAGCTGTGATCTGAAGGCTTTGGCAGGGGCATGACGGGAATGGGTCAGGGGAGAAAGGCCTGGCCAAGTGCAGTTATGTCTCCTGAAACCACAGAGCCACAGGGAAATGAATAAATAAATGTCCCCTGCAACCATGCTGCCTGCTTGCATGTTTGGCAGGGATGGAAAAGCCAGAAGTTCAGTTGCTGCATGTAATTTAGTAAGACAAACAGCAGATCTGAGCCTCTCCTGTTGATACAGTCATAGCTAAAACTTAAGACTCAAGCAGACCCGTTCATAAGCTTAGCGTCAGAGACAGCTTAACCTGAACTGCAGCATTACACAACAAGAAATGCTTTTAATTATTCAGATTGAGAAAAGAAAATGAAGCTAACATAGTGGGGGGATTTTAATCCTGATGTATCGTAACATACTTAAACAGTCCAGTTGTCATGTAATAAAATAAAGGTACGTTCAATATTCATTGGGGTAAATTGTCTTAATTTAACCTAACTTAACAGCAAGCACCTGTAAACAGCCCATTGTATATCAATGACTTTGCTTTGCAAATGCGGCAGACGTTTGGTGAACTCAGACCTGCGAATCTTCATCACATGAAGATGTGAACCCATTAGATGATCGGGACGTCACAGCATGACTTTTTTAGATGGAGGAACAACAATAAAAGCTGTATCACACAACCCAAATTTATTACAATACAGTTTTAACTACAATACGGTAATAACAACAATAGTGCAAGCACATCAGAATTCATGATGTGACCGGAGCATAATCCCATTGAATTTTTTTGCCAATCATCCAATGGTTAAGATATAGATATCTATATGTATATATTTAACCAATATTTATCTTCACCTGCCAATTTAAATGTTTTCACTGAGTTCATGGTAATGCATTATTTGATTGCCTTCCCTGCAAAGTTAAAAGAAGTTAACACAATGGACTTTTAAATCCTAAAAACACTGTTTTGGAACAGAGTCTGTAGTTAATTGGCTCTCTGAATCACTGTTCAGACTAAAGGTGTTGAGATGACAACATAAGGCCTAATCTGGCATGAATATGATGCTCCACAAGAAGATAATGACAGCTAAGCTGTAAGTACAGAGAGACATCCATATTTTATTCATGCAGTTATGCCTCTTGGTACACACCTTGCCACTTTCTAATCTAAAGCAACTGTAATGATCCTTTTTAAGGGTCTTCGTGACACACACACAGTGCTCCAGGGACCCTTCTGCCACCCCGTTATTAATTTATCAGACTTAAGCATCATTTGTCTGAACTAGAATCAAATATTTCTGTGATTCGCTTTATAGGTAATAACTCCTTATTCTTCACTCTCAAGCTACACACACCTTGCTGCCGTGGGCATTTAACACGCCTAAATCATTGTGTAATAAAAATAAATCTGTCGTCTTTGAAATGTGTAACATTGATTTTTACAGCGGTCAATACTACATGAGATGTGCAAAGGCAGAGGATTCTTAGACTAACAAATCATGATGTTCAGGGAATTACTGAACATATTACTGTGAGTTAATTAGATATCTCCAAGTTATTGATCACTGGAAATATAATCAACAGAAGAGTGTCAGTTCATGTCATCTGAGATTTCACAAACAATGAGGAGTTTATTACCGCTGAATACACATAACTGATCTTATTCAGGTGAATCTCACATTGGTCTTATGTTCATGACCATTAAGCACATTTTTCTGCAAGTTCTTATGAACTTTTTGAAGGGCTTTTTGTATTCCTATTATTGTCAATAGTGATTACATCTTATTTAATTGGCATTACTGAAATGCAGTAAATTATTCTTACTGTATTATGGTAAAATATAATTACTATAAACTTATAATAATAAGTAATAATATATGTTTTTTTATTTTATCTATAGTATAGCAATGCTGTACAAATTCTTGTAATCAATTAATAATTATTTTAAATAGCATTATTTCAATGGAATACATGTCTTATGTTGTTATGAGATTAATGTCATAAGGCATAAAATATTAGTTTTAAAAAATAGGCGTTATTCTCTTTAAACAAAATACAACATATGACATTTTTCTATTTAAACTGAAATATGATCAGGACAGGTTTTCAGTGAGTTTCACGAGACTTACAGAATTTACCAAAATACCTGGTCACGTGTTTCACTGCCCACCTGCTTCAGGACAGTCAGCCCATCTCACAGGATGCTCTCTTCCCCAAACCAGCCACCATCAGAAAGACCAGTCATCTCTGTACTAGACAGAACAAGCTGTAAAGCAGCACGTTTAATCCCTTGACAGAGCACCATTAACTCCTGCCTAACTTTAAGGTTGATGCTGCCCTCCAGTGCTCAAAGCAGGTACATCCATAATTAGCAGCACTGGATTCGTTTCCTTCTGTGGGACTGTGCATGTTCCTGCAACTTTACTTTTCAGAGCTATGAAAAAACATTTAATCACACTGTAATTAATTAATTAATCACATTTAATCACACTGTGTCTGCCAACACATTGTCCGTTAATTTTACAGACATTTCCATTAACCCTAAAACTCAACACAATGCAGTGCAAAATTTGAAATACAGGTAAAACAGCTGTAAAAATCCATATGGAATATTCCTTAATTTTTCCATTTTATGTTTTTTGCAGTGCAGTTGCTCCAGGGTCATTTTCAGTGAATTGAATCAAGCCACAGGTGTTTTTCATCATCACAGTAACTATGAACATGTTGCACCAACATCTGACAGCCAGAAAGAATCCACAAAATAGTTGTCTTAATTTTTAACTGTATATCCATCGTTTTATTACTTCAAACCTAACAAACATCTTATTCTAAAATGTTTTGCCTGAAAAGGGTACTTGTGCTATCTTTCGTTTAATTAAAAAAATACTTCAACATTTCGTTTTGTAATGAGATGTCATTCCTACATTTTTTAAGCGTGACATAACTATCCAAATACTTTTCGTACATAAAAATCTTTTATTTTCTTTGGGCTCTGGCTAATGACGGCAGCTGTAAATTTTGATGCAACACAAGTCCCTCTCGGGCCGACACACAGACATTCCACTCATGCCCCTGAACCCTGTCTAACCTCCACCAGCAGGAACAATGAATTCCCCAACGTCATCCATGTGTGCAGGTGAAACTCCTTCGGCTTTATGGTGGTAACCCATAAAATAAGTCAGTCTTTGAAGCTCCTAGTTGAACCAAAGGTGAATACAGTCATGACATCTACCCTAAAATATTAATGGCAGCTTATCCTACAAAAACGTTGTCTGCTTTATTTCAAGAGCTTCGCCTGGCACCTGCTCGCAATAAAAGACACTCAGTATTAGAGTCAATGACATTTATGTCCAAGAAGTCAAAAAGAAAAATCTTTTACAAATCTAGTTTATAAAAATCTCTGTATTTACGCTCTTTTTCATTATTTACATTTACATAATTTTTAAAATGTTGACTAAATGTTGAAGTAGCATAACCATGGAACACAAAGTCGCCATATGAATATAAAGTGTGTAAATATGTGTACACCCTCATTAATAATATTTATCTATAGATAGTAAACTTATGTCATTAAAAGGATAAAATATCTGATGTTTTTAAGAGAATTGCTGACCTTGACACAGTCATAAACAGACATACAGGGGCCCTCTCTTTTACATCATTTCCTGTTTTATGGTTTCCTTCACATTTGACAACAAAACTGCACATTGTTTAGACAACCTTGACTTGTCTGATTCACAAAAATCTGTTTAAATATTATTAAGACAAAATATATAATGTAACAAATAGCACTTTAATAAAATAATAACAACAACTTATGTTAAATAGGTTTAACGAGACCACCTTAAACTTAAATCACAACATAAGGCCTAATTATAAAAATTCCTACATTTTATTTGACATAAAAATGTCAAATAATACAACCTCATAGAAGAGGTGTATTTACTTGCTTTCTCTATGACTTGCATTTTGAATGTCATTCTGAATAATGCAATGAAAATAAATGTCAGTAAAAAAATTGAAGTGAAGCATGTTGCACCAGTTTCATGATAGACAGGCACACAATAAAAACAACAGTTAAGAAATTCTCAGTATAACCTGTAGCACAACCTGTTCTTCAACTGTGAGCCCAGTGTACTTTCTAAAACACTTCCACACATCACAAGATAAAGATACACAAAAACCTGGGATCAAAGAACACACAGATTCTAAGAAAATAAAGAGAAAACAACAGTAACAATTCACACACTCAACACACAAGCGTATAGAAACAGTCACACAAGCAACTGAGCAAAAAGCCCGGGGGAAGTATGTGTGCCAAGTACGCAAGATAACGCTCTGTTAAACCAACAAAAAATGTGGTATGCAAATTATTACAGGATACACAAAGCATGTGTTTCCCTCGAGCGAACAGCAGCCACCTTCAGAGAGAGGGCAATGAACACCATGGGACGACTGGAGTGCCAGTAAAGTCGCAGGAAATGGTCGGGCCTGAGTGAGGGTCGTGACCTTTTACGGGGACATGTCGCCGCAGCAACTGGCTCTTTAAGCTCTTGTCTCCTAGAGCAAATGACTGTGTCATCACGATTGCACCACAGGGAGACAGACATGTTTTGACATGTTGGCCACAGCACTTTAGACAACGCGACCGGGATGGAAAGTGACATGGGCTGATAAGTCATGCCAGGCATGGCATGATCTCATGAGTGTGTGTGCCAATGATTGTCAGCTAGGAAATGCCAGGGAAAGAGAGTAAGAGAAAACAGCATTCTCATGTGAGGTGCTAGACTACTATAGGCTATTTAAAAGGCAGGAGTGTCAGCCAATAGCAAAACTGCAGCTGGGAGATGGACCTATAAAAAATTAATTCAAGTCTATTTTTACCATGACATGGCTGAAATAGATTAAATCATTTGAGACTTGACTGTAAGATACATAGAAACGTACTGAAAACATTATGACTAAATATATTTATACATATTCTAAAGAAACTGTGAGTGACGTTTGCCTGAGTAAAACCTCTCTACACATTCTTAGCATGTTGTGGAGCGCTGCCAGGTTACTGTTATGCAGTTGCTAAGGTGTTATTGGTGATCGTTAGAGCATCACTAGAATGTCATATCATTAATATACTTTGTTTGGGTTTTCAGTTTTTAAATGTTTAAGTTAATGGTATTTTATTTTTGTCTGTTTTTTTTGACACCAGGCAAAATGAAAAACATGACTTGTAAAACTTGACCAATTCAATTTCAATTCTATTTTATTTATATAGCCTTTTTTACAATGTTACATTGCTTCAAAGATGCTTTACATAGAGAAACAAAGAATAATAATAAAAACACAGAACAAATGTCAGACATGTTAATGGTATTATTGCAAATAATATGTGTGGGATGTATAAGACTAATTAGGTATACTAGGTTTATAGTATGTTTGCGAATAAAGGGTTGACTGAACCGATAAAACCACAAAATTGTTGAGCAAGATATGCATTCCAGCTTACATAGGGATGGCATATAATAGACAACATCTTAGGGAAAGGGGTATAAGGGATTTGCAATAGTACCATGAACTACACAACATGCAAAAGTAGTATACATACATACATACATGCATACATACATGTATGATGTATAGATGGGGAAAAAAACCTTGGGAGAAACCAGGCTCGACCAGGAGGGCCAGTTCTCCTCTGGCACATTAAAGCTGCAATTTGTAACTGTTTTAAATAAAAAAAGTTGGTTTTGATGATTTAAATTTAATTATTGATGGAAAACTGATGGTTCCAATTATATTTGATAATATGTCGGGCACTGAGAAATCGTGCCAACAAAAAGCGGTGAGGCATGATGTTACTAATTGCAGCCATAATGTTACGGTGAGGGGCTGGACGGCTGTGTTTGTGTTTAAGGTATAAGGTTTGTGTTTGAGGTAGAACACGGAACTAATATTCAAAGGATGTTTAATAAAAGACAACAAAACCAACACAAACACTAACACTAACCATACTAAAGAATGAGCGACGACAAATGCTAACAGCAGTGAAAACAAAAGACAAAACACGGTGAAAAAACATACAATGCAAACCAGGGCAGAAGTATCCAAAACGTAAATCCAAGAGGGTAATCCAAAGGCAAGAGCGTATATCCAAAAAAACAGGTAACCATGATTGACTCAGAACAAGAACAACGAATGATTAGAGGACTTAGGAAACCACCGACTAACAAACAATAATCCACACCCGCTACAAGAAAACCAGGAACTTAAATACACAGATTAATCAACTAAACACAGGTGCAACAAATCAAACAAAACCAGAAAGTGACATAAAAGGGCAATGACATCATCAGTCTGCGACAGAACTAAACATCAAAATAAGAGTCTCGAGCTCCTCACTCATTGCGGGAGCTCGACCACGTTACACATAACATCACATTGCTGTGACTAAGCAGGGAACAAAATAAAGCTAAAAGTTGTCATGTAAATAACAGTATATTTACTAAAGAAGTCTATCAAATTCCGATGATCTGTCTCAGGGTCATTTCATCCAGTCCTCCACCATCTGGTCTCAGAGTTTGGATCCAGCTGACTACAGGACCTTGGGGAATGAAAGACAGACAGATTTAGTGTGGACCAAATCACAAAAGCCCAACCCAAGTTTGTATGATGCTCTATATCATTAAAAAATTGGTATGGGTTCTTCTTTTAAATGTATGTGTACTCAAAACAAACATAGGCCTGATGGGTATCATTCATGTTCATAAAGAAAAAGCTGTGTGCAAGCTGTGTGACTTGAAGTTTAAACAAAGCCCTGCCCTGAAATATGAGCAATATTAATATTGAAACCGGCCATAAACACAAATAATAATAAATGACTATGTTTAGGTGCTGATGCAAGCATCCCTATGAAATTACAATCTCTGTATGTATACAGTAGCCATAGACGAAATACTGCCAACATTTGGCCATCTGCATGGCACAACATGAGGGTGACAAAATATTTAATTTTGGGGTAAATTCTCTCTATGCAAACAGGTTTTAACCGCATACACTCAGCAATCACAACGCAGTAATAAGTTGTGCAGAAGCAGACGAAGAATGTTTCTCTCTTCCAGCTGTCTGAAGCTGTCAGAGACAAGCACATCAGGGAAAAATCTCATTAGTACGGGCTATGCCAATAAAGCGTAAACTATTCAGATATATAAATATAATGCCAGTGACTGTCCAAAAGAAGAAAATCTGCGTGACGCAGATTCACGCCCGCCAAGCTCATGATATAAAGCTCAAGCGAGAGAAGGAGGGACACAGAAACCTGTGCCATTTTGGGGGGAAGCTGTTGTGTTGGGTAGTAATGGCGGAATGTAATGTTGTCTAAGGTCTAAGAGTGCAGCATTTCTTTCTTTTCTCTGACTATGGATTTTCTTGTTTTTTTATGTGAAGGATTCTGTTGAAGCTTTTGATTAAGAGAGGCATGTCTTTGCAAGAAAGCTAATTTACCGGCAGCCCAAACAGCCTGTGTCAGTGTGTGGAATCCGAACATGCTGATGACAGGACAGTGTGTGCACTCTATATGAACATCTGCCTTTCCCTGACGGTTCTCCAAACCTCTTTTTGTACTGTGTCTCCGAGTTGAAGAGCTTGTGATGGTTGTGCTTTACATCATAGCTCAATCATGATAAAAAAAAAACTCAGATGGTTTCTGATTTAGTCACAATTAATTCACAATTACTTTGCTGGCAATATAAAGTAAAGGAACATTGTGAATACAGTGATAATGCCAACGCACTTGTTATTTGGCCATTAAGATTCTAAAGACGTGTAAGAAAATAATAAGATGGAGATCTTTCTGAACTTACTATTAAGAAAAATTTTAAATTGTTTAAATTGAGTTTAAATTGTCTCAATTACTCAATTTATGAATTTAACTTTTATTTATTTGCATCTTTCAGTTTTTAAAAATGTGTGTGTGGCATTTGTATTGCATAAAAACCTGTTTATTGGTTTATTACTATTTGGTCTGAGTTCAGTGACCCCGAATGAGATTTCTTTAAAAATCTCAATGTCTAAAAGCCAAAGCAGTAATCAGGGATTTCAATACAGAGACATAATGATATTTTTTCCTGTATGTCATATACTGCCTCGTTTTTATTTCTCTTTTTAGTTGAATAAAATTTAAACTAGAATTTTAGTTGATCTCGTCTTGTGGACTATGAATGAGCTATGAACCTCTAAGAAAAACACTGTCTGCTGGGTACTGATGCCATATTGATTTGGGCTTTCTTTTTCTGAAAAGTGTAAACAGATAAAGTCTTGATTCACATCCAAGATAATGTGATAATATTTTGAATTTCCTGGGCTAATTTGCCCTCTTTCAACACTTCTCAAGGGAAATTTTGTCTTGGCAAACATGGCTGTTTATTTCACTTAAATGGAGCACTAATTCACCCAGTTTGTATAATTAAAACGGCACACACAACAGAGAGTGGCATTTTATTTAGCAGCTAATTGTGCTGACACCAGGGAACAAGATGTTTTATGTATTCAGTTTGCAGGAGCTTGGGGCAGGAGATTCATTTATAAAAAGGAATATCTGCTCCTCCTTAATTTGTTGCTTGAATATCAAACAGGCAGGAGTTTCCGTTAATCACACTGAACTCTACTGGGAAATATCAAGTTGCCTTTTAACATCACAGATGTGTTATAATTACACTATAGGTTTATCATCCCACCAGACATAATAAAATCCTTGTTCACCAACAGGTGCCTTTCACTGGAACAAATAGATTAACAATTTATTCTCTGATACATCCTAATAAACAGAAGCGTACTGAACACTTCATTACAGGTGGGAGGCTGACCTACAGTAGCCTGTGACACTAATAGAGCAGAATGAAGCGTTATGATTGGTCACAAATTCAATATGGGTGTGTCCAGCACTGCAATGAAGTTGAGAAAAGCGCAATCTTTGCAATACAATGCAGTGACTACAAAAAGGAGTGAAGACAGTGAGCTGATGTGGTCCATCATGTCCTTTGACATACTCTAGTTGAGCTTAGGCCGAGTTCAGTGCTTGCATGTGTTACATGGGCCACTCTTACTGATATGGTCACTAGTTATAGGCATACTTAACATCTTACTGCCTGCTACCAACCAGCAAAGAGTGTTTAGTCGCTGAGACAGTACTATCACACTAGGGGAATGTGTTTTTGTTATTTGTTATTCCAGTGACTTGGTGACATTCTGCAGTAACAACCAGTATCAAATGTTTGGTTACAGATTGCAACTTTACAACATTATTTCAAAATGTCTGTACATGCTTAAATTCCCTTATTTATTATTATCCCTTATGTATTTACTATATATTGCATTTCATTGTGTGTATTTCCCAGCCGTATTTAATAAGATGGGGCAACACATTGAATGTTTTTGGATAAATGGATCACATGATTGAATAATTACATCAATGTTTTCCACATCAATGCTATCTCATTGTGGCAGAGAGGCAAAACTTAGAAAAAAAACAACACTCAAAAAACATCCCAAATTATTCACACATATGGTAAAGTTAGTTTTAAATGTTTTTTTTTTTAAAAGGAGCTGTCATTGAATTTACTCATATTGTGCAGTTTTACTTTTCCATATGGTCAACTCAATTCAGCTGTTTGTTTTAATCAGTTTTTTGCTCAGTGGATTAAGGGAGTTTGATTTAAACTGAGAAACACATAAGCAGCAGAGGTCTGAAACCTGCTTAAGGTCCTCAAAAGGAAAATAACAGGAAGTGGTTTTATATTGAGCATCTTACCACAACAGAACACTTAAGAAATGTCCATAATCTGATATGATATTAAACAAGCGTTAGAATTTAACTTCCTGTTTTGTTTTGAAACACAAGCTTATTTTACTTTTCTGGTCCATCTAGAGGTTTGCTTGAAAAGGGCCAGAAAACACTCAATGAGGAGATCGAATCACTGATTGATTTTTCCTGGCTTTCAAAAATAACAACAACTAATCATGTAACCAATTGGAGCTGCACAGAAGAATCATCCAGACAACTATAAAATTTAAGATTATAACTACAGATAATTCACCTCAGTCTAAACACACCCTACTATCTCAAACTTCATTGTTTTCTTTGTAAGTCAAGCAGCAATCTAGGTAACACTATCAATGCATGAGTAGTGCTTGATTGCTCTCTTTGATTTCTGCTAGCCATATGAGCTGTTTTAACATACACTATATCTTCTATTCACAATCAATTAATTGTATTATGGCGCATTGTTAGGATTGTATATTGAAGCTTTTAGCTAACCAATACAGGTGTTTTATGAAATTAAATGATTTCATTTTTGAATTTTCTCTCTCAACTCCGCTCACAACTCAAAATAAACCAGACAGGTTTTTGTGTGATGTTTGTGCATGCTCACCGCAATGCTAGGGTGTTCTTGGTGTATAGCCAGGGTGTTGCAGTGTGGTTCCTAACACATTCTGTGTGTGCAAATAGTATGTTTGTGTTTTCAAATTTGGAGACATAAGGGACACTCTGTACTACTGGAGCCTGAGACTGTGATCTCACAGACTGGAAGTCCTGTACATAAATCTAAGCCATTTAGAAACGGAAAACTGGTGCCTCCTCTCCTGTGGGGGGAACAGCCTATAGACTAAACAATACTGACCCTACTGCTGACCTGGCCACTTTTCACAACCCCCCATCAGAACTGAATGAACTCTTATGACAGCCTCTGTCTCCACAACCCACCCCCATGTAACCTTGTGTATGCGACAGAGATTTCCCAAGAATCTATAAAAGACGCCAGTTCTTCTTTTAAGATCACAGGAGGGACAAACCTGTGGGCCACTGACCCCCCTGAGACAAAAGTAATTTCACTGATAATTACAATGAACAAGGGAATTATCTAGCTCTGTGTGACTGACAAAACCACACACGTCATCTCCTAATAGCATTGTAGTACCAAACAACATTAGTTAACACAATATAACACAAGTTCCCTTAATCCATAAAAAAAATTGTTAGTTTAGTATGTGCTGTTACTGTATTATTCAACAAATTTCTGTCAACATATTTTATTAGTGTATCTATAAAATACTTTCTTACTTTTCCCTTTATCTTATGTTTATTTAGAATAAATGGTCTGGAAAACACTCCTTGACTGCTTGTAACTACAATTTACTGTATTTTACATCTTGCCAAGTACATTCAAAATATTTAAGGCAACAATGAAATAACATTTGCCTAAATGTTATTTTTTATACCATTGGGTGCAAACATACAGAATATCATTGTCAAAAGAATGAAAAAAAATTGTTCGAGTCGTAGAGATATAGCATTTTTCACTATCACCTAGAAAAGAACACCATCATGCCTACATACACTCGGCCAATTTCTGAAAGCCTCTAATATGCTAGACATTCTGATGGTTTGTGTTTGCTATTTGGCAAAAAGCTTCTGACAGTTTAAAGACTGACTGAATACGCTGAGTCTAGATCAACCTCAAACAGCTCTGGTCCCTGCAACACACAACACACAACTCTCCCTCCCACAGGAAGTTTTCCAGCATCTGGTCTTTGTCATACACAGATTCACACGCCTGTCATGTTAGGCACAACTAGTAATTATGTTGCTCACAGGTTTAACACTTAACTTCATATTTCTTTCATTTATATCAAGTACATGCTGCCTCAGAAACACGACTGAGGTTTACAAAGCCTTACACAGCCTTGTCATAATCCTGTTTTAGATACATGCCTGTGGTTTTTCTCTTATCAAAATCTGATATGTGTTCAAGGCATGCCATTAACTATGTCACCAACAGAAGGCCTTATCTACAAACCAGAATTTATAATCCTACACAATAAATCAACTTTGACTAATACATATAAGCAAACCTATTCAAGTTCTACCGAGCTAACCTAATCTAATTCAAAACAAAAATAAAACATTCCTCATGTAATCTCCATTGATGTAGCATTTACTTCAGAGTGCAAAGATGGGTGAATTTTTATCAGATTAGACATTTGACAAGAGCTATCAAAGTGAGCAGCTTGGTACTTTAATAGCACACACACAACATACCCCAAACAAGCTTGTGGTCCATTGTCACTTGGCAGATTCAAGCCATTGCACTGATGGGGCCGCATTGATGTTCGGATTATGGCATGCCTCTCTGATCAAGTGCTCAAACACTGGATAAAAACTACCGAAACACCCTTTAATAAACAAGGCCCCCTTGAAGTAGGATCTAAAGGGCAGGACATTGTCACAGTGGGTTTTTTTCAAAATGCTAAAGTGTATTTGGCTTAATACTAATTGGCTTAATCTGCAGACAGATTTGTTTATCATTTGAATGCCACAGCCTAACTTGATAAATCTCTAGGTTGTATTGTAATACAAGACTTTATGCAAGTGTAAGGATATGTTTCAACTAATCTGATAACATTTTTGCAAAATGTGGAATTTTTTTGCAAGCAACACATAAATCACTAAAATGTCTTATTATAGTAGATGAATCATAGTTCAGTGTACTTTTTGAGGTCTCTTAACATCATCTTGTGCTTTGCTAGAAAGGTGTCTAGCAAGGTGTCGAGCGCCAATGAAAAAACAAAATCACAGCATTCAGGTCACACACTTTCACAGCTGAACAGGCCAACCAAGCAACTACCATTAAGACAAATGGGAAAGTTAAGGTACAGTTCTCTTCAAGTGCATTACATCTCTTTGGTGCAAAGGCAATCTTGTGTTTGTATTATAAGACTTACTTTATTGTAAGAAGATATTAAAAATTGTGATAAATAGCGTAGAACTATTTCACTACTGCGTAATGTAAAGTCAAGTTGACCGAAAACTGCAATGTGGGGGATACACCATACCACACAGTGTTTGAACACTTTGGATAAAGTAGTGCACAATATATAAATACTTGCATATACATACACACTACTGATATAGATAAAGTAGTATGTTTCTAAGCATTTTTTATACAGCCACATCTACTACTATTCTACTATTATCTACTACTAGTCACTACTATTTCTACTCTAAAATGCCTGAATACATATTGATTACAACATGTTTCAAACTTGGACAGCACTGATATTAAAATGGCACTGGATAAACCCGCTGACCTCAGATGCAAGTATACTTTCAAAACAGCCATGCAGTTAAAAGTTGCTGAACAACATTCCGCAGATGTACTTGTGATACCACGCCAAACCTGTCATCAATCATCAGACTGTAACTGCAGGCAACATTCACACGATGCTATAGTGGTTAGAAGAGCTATGGGCATAGTATAATCATGCACAGTGAGGGTACTGGCCCAAATGGTAAGGCCCAATTGATTATATAAATTACCTGCGGTATATTTAACTGATAGCTACAACAACTTAAAAACGCAGACAACACAACAGAAACTCTTCCTGGTCATGAACATGACTACGTCACCTATATAGTTCATAACAACTATAGTTTACCAAATGAGTCTTAATGGTTGAAAAGACTTGCTGAGAATAGTTCAGCTACAAGGAAAGTTTCACATTTACTCACCCTCATGACGTTCCAGGCCTTTCTTACTTAACAACAGAAATTTGGCAAAATTCTGACGCTGGTCTTTTCCATACAATGAAAGGAAATGATGACTGAAGCTGTTAGGTCCAAATTGACACCAGACATGTTTCATAAAAATAATCTGTGCTTCTTGTGAGTGGTATATCTCAGATTTCTGAAGTCTTCGGTAGCGCTATGTTGGGAATAATTAAAAATTTTAATTGTTACTCGATTTGACTCCCGCAAATCTTTCTAAATGTCCCTTTAGTTGAAACGCTTTGTGACAAGTCACATGCAACCTATTAGGTAAAATTAATTTGATTCATTTGTTTAGGTACTAATGCCTTTTGGTGATAATTGTCTTGTTTATTGATTAAAATATGACTGGCAAAAGTAATATTTTTTATAAAATTATGAATGTACTAAAACAACTACTGCCTTTTGGAAGAAGACCTGGATAGTACTGTATAAATTCTCTATTTGTTGCTTAGTCTCTGTCTCCCCCTGTTGGTCACAGTATGTGCAGCATTACTCTGCGTTTAAATGTTCATGTTTCATTGATAGCTTTCCCCAAAGGCAAGTTTTCAATTCGCTTAAATTCAGCCTGTGAAAGCCTGTAAATCAAGGCAATGTGACAACCGCTGGAGTTTCATGGTCAGGATTGTGTTAGAGGTGGGGGCTGTAATTATGTGCTGATTAAATCTGGTTTGGGCCTGCGCGTGCTTTCAATGGTGATTAGTCCCCCTATAACAATGATCCATTACAAACATGGACATCAACTACAACTAAATTTTGGAGAATTTTAGTAGACTGCTTTTTGAGCACCATATAATAATCTGTTTAACTGCCAAACAACATGGACTTCATTCAATTAATATCATGATTGAAACAAAAACAGAAATAAATAAATAAATTGCCCTTTATTTACTGTGAAGATTAGCAGCAGTCAGCTGTAAACAATGTCAAGTTTCCCCTTGCCTCCATCTTTTTCCACTACATGAATCTCATGCACTGGAGAGACCAAATTGAATTTCCACACCGCTTCTGCCAGTCCACAGCAGCCTCATGAACACAGTGAAGAGCATCAGGGGCAATTTGTGTGCATTGAAATTGAGCTCTCCTGGGCTGAGAGCAGCACCTTGCAATTGTCACAAACATTTGAGTGTGGTCAAGGTGACATCTTTGTTATGACTGTTCATCTTTTATTGGACTATCAAAAGGTATCAGCATTAGGAAGACAAGTTATTTTTTTTTTATTAGAGGTGGAGCAATATTTACTGATAACTCACAAACTACTACAGATATCTGCCCTATTTGGGCACAAGAAACATGTATAAAGTTGGTGTACAACACTGATGGCAGTAGTAAAATATTTACATTGAGAAAGATCTTATAATATTTAATACAGGAAGTCACTGTTGCAGTAACATGTTAAGGCCAATCGCAACATGTAATACAATTTGAACACGCTGTATCTTAAACAAAAGGTCACGTCAAATATAAAGTCATTGCTTTAATACTTTACTGTATAGTTTTATTGTTTCCCAACTTTACAACAACTCTACTGTCAAACTTTGTTAGGAATTTGTTCAGAAAATCAAATTAAAATTCTTCAAAAACATGATTCAATAACATTCTGTTTTGGTGTTTGTCAGAAGAAACATTCTCCAGCAGCATTCCAGAGGATGTAGAAAACAGGCCCACACAGGTACATTAGAAAGCCAATAGAATAAAGTGCTCATTTCAAAGCTTACTGTTAGTGTTTAGCCCATTGCACTTGTGTTATGAAGCAGTGCTTCATGTGATAGCATGCTGTGACTTCTGGCAGTTCCCTCTCAAAGCAGCTTTCTTTTCTTCCTTCAAAAGGCCTAAACAAAAAATATGCCCTCTCTGACCCCACTGTTGCCATGGGACCAGTCAAACGACATATTTCCAGCATCTCCTTAGGGCCCTGTGGGCGACTCTGAGCATAATTATACATTACACACGGTTATCCTTGTGTGCAACAGCCTCACTGTAAGTTTATCTCTCATTTTGCCTGTAAGTGTTCTTCTACAGACTATGAGCTGATTCGGCCTGACATTTTATACCTAAAAGTTTAATAGCACAATATGTCTTGTTTCAAATGGACATAAATGAAAATTAACAATAACATAGGAAAACATGTCAATAACATAGGAAAAGTTTGTCATAATTTGTAATAATGAATTAATTATGTTTATGTATCATGAATATATTATTTAGGAGCATTATTTTGGCATTATTGTTCATATTTTATTGTTAATTATATTTGGTTAAATTGTGGTCGTTGCTGATTTATGGATATTCATTCTTTGTCTCGCATTTGTCGCAACCACCAAGGTTGACCACTGGGTGGCGGTAAAGAACATAGATTAATACAAATACTATACCGTATATAATCTTTTTAGGTGACGCTACAAATTGAAATATAGAAATCACATTTTTCTTAAAGAAAACACTTGCATTTAGAAGATCAGATCTTTCTATTTATTTTATACATTTAAGTAAATTTGTGCTACTGAAATGTCATTTAATTTCTAAAGTAATTATTCATGGTCGTATTTATACTTTTAATGCTATTTAAATGTACACAAAATGTATTGCAGTTTTTCCTCTAAAACATTATTTTATAATCCTTTTCTGTATTTCAGTAATGGAATTTACCATTGACAGTTATACTAACGAAGACTGGGACTGCAACAAAATAAATAAACAGAAAAGTGAAATGTGTTACGGTAATGAAAATTTAAGGTGAAAATGTGAATGACACAGTGGTCCTGAAATAAAATTCATTATTTATTATAATACTAAATTATATTCAAAAGGTAGTATGTATTTTTAAATTAATGGTGACATGTATGGTGAGATGTAATGTTTTTAATGACTTTTTAATTAATCTTTTATTTTGTCCATAATCCTAATATCAGCTCCTAATAACAAACAAATAAAAAAAAGAAGAACACTATTCCCTTCACATGGCATTATATATTAGATTTAGACTGGGGCTTGTGGAATACTTTAGGAAATAACAACTGGAAATATGTGTGCATCAGTTCATTGTGGAGTCAGTCAGCACAGTGATGCTGGAGAGCAGCTCATTATTGAAACAGAGGCACCAGGGCCTTTGATGTGGCAATCAGTGAAACTGCTGGGAATTCCACACAGATGTTGCTCTGGTCTCCGGAGCAACAGCAGAAGCGGAACACCGTACTGCTGTCTGCATAGCCAAAACAAAACTGAGCTCAAAATAAAGACACTTGAAAGAGGTTAACTGTTAAACTCTTGCATAAGGCAGCTTTTAAATATTTAATTTTTTTACAGAAATGTGCAAACAGGAATGTGTTATACACAAAGGAACTCAGCCAGACCACAGACTACAGCTTTCTATGTAAAACTTCACTGATGTTGAAAGTTTGGACAGACTGAATTTGTTTTATGTCATTTAAGACCCTTTTGAGGTCTAAATGCGTATGCTTGAAGCTAGTGTTTTAGAAAACATATATTTTCTACAGTATACACACGTCTACACAAAGAATGCATACATTAAAGACCCCAAAATTTTACAGTTCTGATTTGTTTCATTCCAAATTTCCATGTGTGTTATTTTATAGTTTTGAATACTGGTCCATTTTACCCTGCAATCAATTGATCAAAATAGATTATAACAAATAAGACATAATACACAGCAAAGGTAATACATTTTTAAAAAGCTGCCAAGAAACCGCACAGAGCTCAGTGAATCTCCATGAAGTTTGAGGTGAGAGGCAGAGAGGGGCCCATAATTACATACCAGACGGTCAAACACACCTCCCCTCGGCCCCAGGGGGGCTGCTTGTAAAGGAAGGAAGGAAGTCATTTTCTGAACAAAAACAGAAAAGGCCTCTGGAAAAAAGGGAAAAAGAGGAGGGAGTTTGTAAAAAAAGAAAACAAAGGCAGATGGACAAAGCATAAGGAAATGTAAATGTGGCAGGGGATAGAGGAATCATCAAAGGAAGAGACACAATTTCCGTGCCTGGAATAGAGATAGAACAGAGAAAAGAGGGAGAATGTTTCTTTACGACCACATGTCACACAATGTCTGTTCTGCATGAGCATGTCTGGCTTTATACCAGGAACAACCAAGCCAAGATGAGTGCAGAGAGCTTCCTGCTGGACATAACATTTCTCAATAATAAGAAATACTGAATTAATGTTGGGAAATTGCTTTCCAAAAAACATTCCATAACAAAATGAGGTAAAACCTTATAATAACTTTTATTAATAACTTTCATCAATGACGAACATGACATTTATCAGATTATGGCCCAGACAGGGCATAGATTAAAACAGGAGTAGGCCTTGGATAGATTAGGATATTTAAGTAGCTTTTCTAAATGTGCCTTAGAAATAACTGCATCCTGAAACAAAACAATGACACTAATGCATTTTAAGATATGTCAGTGCAAGTTGCTTTCAGTTAAGATAGCTCTTAACTTCAGTTAAGATAGCATTTTAGTCTTGTCTGTGAAACCGGGCCTAGTAGTTTATTAATTTGAAATGAGTACAAATGCATATGAAAATATGTAAATCAAAGTGTCATGATTTTTTTAAATGTAAGCTTTTTTAAATTATAAGCTGTATAAGATCGCTGCAGTTTATACTCTATATGATTTTTCATTAAAGTCATAAGAATCCCAGTAATACTACATCATAAAACTTGAAAATAATATCATGTATATAACTGCATGATGAAAAGATGTTAAAAATGTTAAATGTTAAAAAGTAAGGTTTTCCATGTCCTGTATACAGTATACAGAGTAAGCATTGTGTCAAAGCAAAGATAAATAAGCTGCTACACAGCCATAGTTGTGAAGAGTCTGTTTGTAGACACTCATGAGCAAGTTCTGCAATCAAACACACACACACACATACTGCTAAATATGCGAGGAGCTGCAAAGAGCTGCACAAAGGACAGGGAGTGTCATGTTCACATTTGTTTCAGATTTCAACCATGTAAACAAAGGGAAGCAGGCAGACACGCTGGGGCCTGTTTAAATTAGGCCCCAATAAGATCTGTCAAATCCACAAGCCCAAAGCTTCTCGCAAAGCCCAAATCGAATCAAAAGCAGCCCTTTGATGGTCTATGAGTTTGGTCCCTATAACAATTATTTTTGTTTTAATAATCATTCCCTGGTTTGGGCTGGAAGACAGAGCTGAGTTTTGGTGGGAGGGAATGGAACCCTTACACACACACACATTAAAGGAAATGGGGAGCACGTTCTCACATGCAGCATGGTTTCTATCGTCTCTTTTTGAGCCCAAAATGATATCATACATTCTAGGGAGTGTGGGAGTAAGAAGAGAGGAGTTTCAGAGGTGTCTTCGTCTTAAAATAAAGTAAATAAAACAAATTTGTTTGTGCTGTTTTAAATATCATGACAAATCAAATGACTTTTTTATCTGTTAGGGTAAAATACATTATTGTATTATGTACTGTATTATATATTACACACGTTTTACTCAAAACTTGTTTCCCTGTTGGAAAAAGGGGATTTATTGAAAGTGCAAAACCAGCTAGTTACGATCTTTGGTAACCTTCTCAAACAAAACTTTTGAATACATGACTAAGTTTGTATGTCAGCAATGCCCATTGGGTGTTTAGAACCTTGGCCCTGCCCACTCAAAGTAAGAAACAGCACAAGAACTGATCAGATGACAATGACTGTTTGTTTTTCTTCCACAAAGTAATGACTGTTTTCATTTGTTTATTTTTTTTAAGAATAGGGAAGTTAAAACGATTATATATTGGACTCGACAGAAAACCTGCAGCTTATGAATAAGTGCAGCTCAGTGCTAATTCTCATTTCAGTTCTCATGTGAAGAGGCCATTTACATGCTCTTAAAGGCACAGCACCAAAAAAGCCTGTTAAATTGAATGGGTTACAGAGAGGGTTGAAAACTGGTATTTATGAGAAACTAAAAATATACTAACATTATTAATGGACCACAGCATGTTATTTATTAATTAATAATGAAGTATGACATGTCTCCTTTAAGACTTACTTATACAGTTGCATAAACTCAGGGACAGAAACAAAGAGAGAGTTTGCAATGGAAGAAATTATTAAGGCAGCACATGGAGTCCTTTGGGATGGAAGTTTCATCAGGGTCTGGACACTTTCTGCTTCCTGTCCATGGCAACAAGCTGAGGTAGTTCTCAGTAAACAATTCAAACAGTTTTTAGTGAATGATCTGTTTATTTGATCTGAGTCCTAAGAAACAAAACACAACTACCACAAAGTAACCTTATTTTGTGACATCCTCCAGAAGCAGCAAGTTTATAACTAGTTTCAAGTAGATTGTGAATAAAATGAGTGGTGCTTGCATGTGCAAAATCAGACAACACAGTGTCAGTCTACTGTGATTCGTTGCCAGGGCATCGGCATGTGGTTGCTAAGATGTTCTGAGTTCCAAGGGTGTTGCTAGGGTACTCTAGGTGGTTTATAGGTGATGCTTGTCTCATAGAGAAACAGGCTCTCTTCAGTGCCCACAGAGAAACAGGAATGGGTTCAAAAAGCCAGACCACAGCTGGCTTTTTGACAATGCGAGACAATGCCCATGATGGCCTTCTTAGACTGGTCAGTGTGGGAAAGTGGTCACCCTGTCCACTTAGAGGATGTGTAGACTCAAAACTGTTATCTGCTCACAATAACATCCTGGTAGATGTAGCACAATGTTCTGTAGAAAAGTTAGACACCAATAATAGCTGGCACAAACAAGAGGAGGGGGTCTGGGAGTATTTACTGAGGTCAAAATTTGGATAAATCCAGTGTCATTAATAGCAACACAAAGACCTCGTTTATGGTTTATATCAATGACAGCCTGTAATAAGAAACTGATGGGAATAGAGTTGGGTAAAACCTAAAAAGAGAAGCCTGTTTTTCTTTGTGACATTTTCAAAAAATTAAGCACCCCCAAATAATTTATCTTATACAGTATTCTAATTTAAATTATACAGTATTCATCATAGTGAAGCATTTCTATTTATAACTATAGAAACTATGCGGAACTATGTATGCTGCTTTATAAATGATTTATAAAATGCAAATTACAGTACAAAAATACTATATTATAGAGATGAGAATCTACTGAAAATCAACATTGAGAATAATATGGTTGAAGTAAAATCGGATATATTGCAGTGTATGAGAATTTGCTATAAGCATAATTTCTTTAGATAATGAAATGTGACCCGGACATGTTTTTGTGTGGTTTGTCAATGCAGTCAAGCTACAATTGCTGCAGTGCCTGATGAGTCCAGACAAGAGCGGCTGATTGACTCTAAAAACAACACCTACCACAGGAGACAAACAACAGGTGGGAAAACAAGCCCATACAAGCAAACAGGAAAGAGCAGAGGCAGCTGCCTCAAACAGCCTCCAGACAGGAAACCAGCGTCCAGAACAAGAACTCTTGAGTTCCTCACGTCGTTTTTAAACATCATTGTGATTAGAGAAAAACAGGACGATGGTTAATTGTGGTCGACAGTAGCTCAAAGGGAATAGAAAATCCTGTTATCATTTACCTACCATGAAATTTTGATTAATACCTTGTTCATTCTTGTCCACATCATCAGTGAATGGGGACTAAGTCTGTGAAGGTCCAAACTGACAAAAAGCACCAAAAAGTTTTATAAAATCTTCTCACGCAATACAATAGTTTTGTGTGAGGAACAGAAATGTATGTCATGATTCACTGAGCATCTTCCTCTTAATTTTGAGCGAACTGTTCCTTTAAATCCAAGGAATAAACTTGGATAAGGCTGTAAACTGAAAGCTCCAACATGAATTATGATTCTCTCCTAGATAATGACCTAAACCGAGAAACTTTTAGTGGCCCACATATCCAAATCAAAATTCCAAATGCTTCAAGCAAAGGGCCCTTAGCAGAGGTAAGGAATTGTTTCTTTCTTTTAAAGCAAGAAAAAGTGACCTCATTACAAGAAAATACATCTTAAATGTTTGCACATGTGGAAGTTGATGCTATTTGCAGTCACCAAGCAGCATAGCAGGCAAAGCCTTTGGGGACATTCCACCCCCTCCCCCTTTTCCTTGCCCGATAATCGTCCATATGCTTTTTCAGAAACATCTTGAGTGAAACAGCTTAATGTCCTGTATGGCTTTCACATGTTTGGGCTCCACAGAAGGAGCTCAAAGACTTCTGGTCCAGATGCAAGCACTGCAGTTACTGAGTCTGGCTTAAAGCATTAGGAACTGTTGTAAGAACATGTTTGGTGTGTGCATATCTGCAATTTCTGATTGATAACAGCTCACTGATGGTCACAAACCGATTTGTATAGATGAACTAATGGCTAAATGTCATTAAGTACATGATTTAACACCAGGCACCTTCATTTAATTCCCCCCTTAGAACTGTAGTGTCCCTCCAACTCCTATTATTTTATTCCTCTGTTAAACACAAAATGAGATGTTAGGAACATCGACAAAGCCTTTGTTTTACGAACATTATTATCATAAGTAATAAAACTTGTACATTTGACTTGTGTGCTGTATTCCAATTCTTGAATTACATTGTTGCTTGGACAAACAGCACGAATATAGGCCCAATTACTAGTTTCTTTCATTTTTATTGGGGCATATGACAAACATGTAGATCTACACAGTGGCCATGCCACCACATAGCTCTGATATAGTCAACTGGTATTTACAAAGTACTTTCTTTTCATTCCATCTTTTCCTAAAAGCAGGAGCTACATTGATTGTACATGTTAGAAATTATTTAAAAAATAGAAATAAAAATGTACATCATAAACTTGATATAGATTTTGTTTTGCTTTTTACAGAGGTAAAAATTTGGATTGTAAAAAACAAAACCAATCAATACAATAGGGTTTTTTCATTTTTGTCTTTTTCTTTTCACGTTTAGTATACAAGGAGATTAACAATATGCTTCAGGCACTTTTAACAAGTAAATGTGTGTAGTAGTGAGATGTTGCACCAGGACAGATGTTCGCACAGAATAAAGCTTGGATGACACTGGTATTGCAGAAGCCAACAGATTCAGATAAAGAAAAGACACATGGTGAATGAAGGACACAGTGACAGGTGACACCTCACTGTTAAGGTCTGCTTCCCTTCCGCCATCCGTGAGACACTCCAGTGGATGTCAGGGGCTTCTACATGTTCCTCATGAGTTAGATGCCTTCACACTAATTACACATAGTATCATCGTAGTATCACCACTACACTCTTAAAAATAAAGGTTCCAGAAATATTGTCACTAATCAATGGCATTAGGCTGACCATGGCATTAATGACCAATGTAGGCTGACCATGTTAGTAAAATATCTTCACTTTCATTGCATTGTATATCTGCTTGAACGTATGCGGTCATTAAAAACAAAAGGTGGACATAACAAACATTAAGTAATTTAAAACAGAATCAAATTTTACTAGTGGTCCTTTGGACCCCACAATGTGTACTGGTGCTTTAAAGAACCTATGAGGGTTTCATTTAAACTTGTTTTAACATTAACATGTTAAAATAACATGTCAATGTTAATGTTACATGTTAAATAGCAACCAATTTTACTTAATGTTATATATTTCTAAGTGAAATAGGAGAAAAAAACTGATTAACTGGAATTGTTTAGACTGGGATAAGTGGGCATTACTACCAGAAAAAATACTATCTACTACTATCAGGCGATTAGAGGGGAGGAGTTAAAAAGTGGGATTTGTAATAGCTAAAAGGGAAAAGTTATTGGCCCACAATAACCTGCGGAGCAAGTTACTACATTTTAAAAATTTACAAAGTCAAACTTTTCTCCTTTTTGGAATAAAAGGAATCATGCCTGATCAGGAATGTCCATTAGGAAAGTGAATGAGGTCAATTTTGATTTCATTTTAACAGACGTCAGCTAGAACCAACAAGAACATATAAAACATGTTACATTTTAAGAGCTTTTTTAATATTCAAAAGAACCCTGTGGTTCTTGTCCATATCTTTGCAATTTATGATGCAGAAAAAGTAAAGAACCTTAATGTTTAAGAGTATACCGTCATTACAGAACATACCACCTCTGAGAACATGATTTTGAGGCTGAACGTTTATGTAACGTGAACAAGCATTTGACATATATGTACTGTACATTCATCTGACTGCTCACATACAGCTGAATATCTATGCAGAGTAATGCTTTGTCATTTAATGATTTATTTAGACACGACATAAACCACTACCGGGGAAGGTGATTGGTTACTTGTGAAGTCCTTCACAGGGTCGGGTGAGGTGACTGAGACAGACTCAACACATGCGAGCCATCTCAGAGATTGTACCATGCCATTTGACTTCCTCATTACCTGGAGCACAATTTGTTTTTAACACAAAGTCCTATATATTGGGGTATTTTTATTTTAATATAATAAAAAAATATCTATTTGTTATTATCACTTCTTTGAGGAACAGCATTGATTAATTTACTGTCATTTCCTCTCCATTCTTGTCAGACAAAATTAAGGCATTAATTAGCATTATTGTAATAAAGAAACTGGAGGTCGGTTTGGCAAACATCCTCTTTACAGCACCCTTACATGAAGTGTATTTTTTGTTTCCTTTTCTTGGAGAACAAGACTGGAGTTGGAAACATCCGAGACAACAATTCCTTTTTTATAGGCCATAAAGATAAACTATCAACCATCTGTCAGTAAGGGAAAGAAAGTTTAGTGTTCCCCTCCATCCTTTTCTTTATAAAGTTTTGTCTTGTTTTCCAATAAAAATATCTGAACCTCCCTAAAACAAGATACATTGTATTTATAATAAAAAATGCATGAAATATTAAATAAATCAAAAATGGTTTTTAAAGAATATATTTAGTTTTTACATTTAATTTATTTTTCAGTTTTTCAGCATAACCTATATTTTCTTTTAAATGGGCTAAGAAAAATAAACATGATTCACCATATTCTTTAAAGACTTTAAAGACTTACTACTTATTCCACAAGGAGGTTTAGACATTTGTTACTGAAAAACAAGACAAAAATATAGAAAAAGATTGTGTTGCAGAGTAAGCACTGTGGGCTTGCTGGAAATGTATCTTTCCCCATATGGCTATGCTTCTTTGATCAGCATTTTTCTTCTATTTTTTCCCCCTCTTTTGGCTGGTGATTTAATTGCGCTTAAAAATAAATATGACAAAAATAATCTTTGGATATCAAATATGCTTAAACGTAAAAGCCACCCTTGCATCAAAAATAAGTCAACAATAAGGAAAATGTTTGTTGTTTAAGATGATTACAATAATTCAATTTTTAAACATATACATATGAGTATACAGTATTTACATATACTCTCAATGCAGCTTATGTAAATTTGGCTTAAATATAATAACAACAATACTATGCTGTGATACAATGTTATCATTCTTTTACAACACACACACAGTCATGGACACACTCTCTTCCTTCAAACACACTAAAAATCAACTTCCATTCGAACCCAGTCGGTCCACCCAACTACAGATTTAGTGTCTCAAGCTAATCTCAATGTTATTGTTCTGAATGGTTAAAGGGTCTGGGATATAAATGCCAGTTCATCTAAGGACCGGGAAGAGTAAATAGCTATAATCTCCCTTTGCTGGCCATGCTGAACAAACACAAAATAAAAAAAATGCATTCTGAAATCAAGCACACACACAACGTAAAAATAACAAGCGATTCAAGTTCTTGAAAAGTAAAATCAGTGTAAAATTAATGTACTTGCATAAGTGATGCATGACATTTAGGTCACCTGACAAGTACAGTAATTTCGTTCACAAGGAAATGGAAAAACATCCATAATAAAAGGGGAGAAATTAACACACACATTCACTCACTCACACACACTCTCACACACACAAATATATATAAACAAAACAGATGAAAAGAATAAAGTTAAATGCACCTATTCTTTCTGGAACCAGGAGAGACCAAAGTAAAAGACAGCCAAAGCTCCACTGAGCCTCCCATGTCTTGTAGTTCCACACCTGCCCTCCTCAGTGCTAGCGTTCTGATGGGCATTTGTAAGGTTTGTTTGGGAGGGGGGTGTGAGGGGCTCAGCCGACGGCTTTGTGCTTTCCTCCGCAGCAACCGCAGGCCATGCCGCAGCGGTGGCACATGTGCAGCGGCGGGTAGCAGCACAGACAGGGCGCCAGCATTGACAGACCCAGCAGGGCCATCCAGCGCAGGCAAAAACGTTCATCGCTGGTGTCACAAGAGCATGGGTCGGAGTAGTCACCCTCCGGATCGGACATGCAGTGGTAGAGCATGCTGTCTGCGCACCACATGAAACTGACCCGGTGAATGCAGGTTCGGATGGGGTCGGGGGCATCGTGACACTGTCCACGTCGGTTCTCCTCGTGGTTGAACATGTCTCGGCAGTAGACACAGCGCGATCGCTCTCCGTCCTCTTTCCTCCGCTTTCCCTTGAAGTTAAAAGCCCGTGGTTGGGTGTCTACCACGCTGCCCTCAGTGCCCGCACAGTGGTTCTTGAGCTCACACTGGCTAAAGTCAGAGCTGGGCACATATGGATAGTTGTAGTCATGCTTTAGGGGTTCATTCTTAGTGATCTGAACGTATGAGTCTGAATCCTCATTTTGGATAAACTTGTCTGGTACTGCCGCGTAACGGTAGTCCTCGTAACCCGTGATCAGCCAGCGCTCACGGGGGTTGATGCGAACTACCTCCTCGTCCTCAAAGTGAAAGAGGTTTCTGGAGAACTTCTGGAAGGTACAAGCAAGTGATGACTTCCTCATTATCAAAAATATAGTTTTTCTCATAATATTGTATTAACGCTTTAGATCCAAATCTAAGTGCATTCATTGACATTGAACAAAATGAGTCATTTCCATATCCTCCTTTTAGTTTTACACCAATTGTTAAAGCAGCATAAAGTTGATTCTGGACTTTATTAGCTCTAGAAAGCATGTGTTCAGCATGTGCTCTGCTTGAGTGCAGCAAGTTCCACCCCAAAAAAAATAATCCTGCATGATTCCAAGATGAATCCCACCTGTGATTTAAAACTAGTTTGACACCCCTGATTTGGATTATGCACACCTAGGTAACTTATAAGTATAAATTACTCTATGCAGATATTCACTCATGATGTTAATAAGGCTCCTAGATGTTTAACTCCTTGTCACGCACCTGACTGTAGCGCTCAGGCGGCCGGTACTGCAGGATACAGTGATGCGGGTGAGGCTCGTAGAAGGTGGAAGTGGCTACCAGTTGTGTAGTATGTTCCTTCTTCTGAGATGAATTTGAAGAACTGTCAGTGGCCGTCTGGAAAACAGAGACATGGAGAAATACTGAAAATAGCCTCAAACGACCCAGAGACACACATCTCCACAGTCTTTGCTCCAAAACACAAACATATTAACAGGAAAAGAAAAATTGAAAACAGTACAAGTACTGTCCAGTAAATTAAGGTCAGTGTTTTGAAAAAAAATTAAAATGACATCCCAATCACAGACAGGTGTTTTGCCGAGTAAAAGCCATTTTCCATGATCTCATGAGCAACTGGTATTGATTCACAGCTAAACCTAATGCACCAGACATATATAACGCACATGAACATGCAGGCCTACGCACTAGCGTCAGCGCAGTCATTCTGACGTGACGTGGCTCAATAGTGTGCAATTAAACAGAAAAAGAAATCAGGCTTCAGGCCGCAGAATTTCTAAAAAGCCTCTGAAGTCTCCCTGTTATTAGAGGAACTGGAAATGATTCCAGTGTGCTGGGATATTGGCCATCAAACACAAAACCAACAGCTCTGGTGCATAACATCACCACACTAAGCACAATGGAACACCAGCTTGTGGCATGTAGCCAAGTCAAGATATTCTCACTGAGGTGAAAATGATTCTGAAGTGAAAAATAACCTTACAGTGAGCAACATGAGGAAAATCTAAAATGTACTGTACAATGTAATTGTGCATTTTATAGATGACAATATTTTAATCAAATTAAAAGAAAAAGATTTAATAAACTTAATTAAAATGTTTGACATGGGTACTTAAACAGCATAAGGTTTAGTGTGGACCAGACACCCCGCTGAACATTACAGTCGTCATATCATGAGGTATCAAATATTCTTTGATCTTTAAAGGTTTACTGTACTATGAACACATACTGTACATTTCTCTGAATGACAACCCAACCACAAACTTCTTCCCTAGTAAAAAAAAATGAATATTGCCAAAAGACTACTGATTGAAACAAAGCTGTAAAAGGGCATGTTCTAAACATTCTTATGTCAGACAAATGAACAGTTATGAATACACAAGGCCGCTCACATTTACAAAAAAACAACACCTATTCAGTTTTTCAGAAACATTGTTAATGCAGCATGGGGGAGCTGAACACTACGGACCTGACAGCAAACCTGCAACCCATTTGTGAGCACAGCAAACCACTCTCTCATTTCACATGCAAAGAAGCCATTTACATATAAACCTTAAAAGTGCAGCAGCAATACCCAACAATGACCTCGAAAGGTCAAAGGTTTTTCTGGCTAACTTTGGAAGTTTCCCCCTGCTGTTGCAACCACCCTATTCTTCAGGCAAATAGTTTCCTTATTGACATTCAAAAGTGGCTGTGTATTGCAACAAAACTTAAATGTTTGAATATTTAGTTTGTTCACTCCAAGCAATTGAAGTGTATCTTTGCTTAATCCCTGCAAAGTTTAGATCAGCCTTGGCATGAAAGCTGGTCTTAGCTGGTTTAGGATGGTCTTTCATCCTGGCTAAGGTTGTGCTAAGATGGTTTAGCTGGCAGTCCAGCTGGTTTGATGACCAACCAGCAAACCAACCTAAGCTTGTTTGCAGTTAAGACCAGCAAACAAGCTTAGGATGATTTAGGCTGTTTTTCAGCAAGAATTGCTGGGTAGAAATACAGGCTGAGAGCCCAAAACAGCCCAGCAAAAGAGGTCAACAGAAATGAAAACATGTTTAGTGTTGGTATATGAAGAGAAATACAGGATTTCTCTGACTGTGTTTTAGCAGCAGAGAAAAGAGCTGCCATTAAACACAAAACCAAGAATGGTGCAGACCGACATCTGCCTGCGGATGTGGGCTGAACACTAAACAGACAGGCCAGCAAGCAGGCAGACAGACCAGCAGGAAAACAGGCCTGCGGGGAGAAGGACAGACAGGCCAGCAGGCACACAGAGAGACAGACAGGTCAGCGGGCAGGCAGACAGACAGACAAGCCAGCAGGCAGGGCGGATGGGTGGATAGGAAGCGATTAGTGGCTGTGAGTCTGGACGTGATCCTTCCTTTGCCTGAACAGGATGCCTTCAATAACCACCTGCCAGGTGGAGTCTAAGCATACACACACACACACACATACATGATAGGTTACTATGCTTTGTGGGGACTTTCCATAGACAATTACTTTTATACTGTACAAACTGTATATTCTATCCCCTAACCCTCATCCTACCCGTAAAACTAACCCTCACAGAAATCCTTACACCTTTTCGCATTTTTACATTTTTAATAAAGTATCATTTAGCATGTTTAATAATCAATTTTCCTCATGAGGCCC
The DNA here is from genome assembly GCA_036877585.1 of Botia kubotai. Taxonomy (NCBI): domain Eukaryota; kingdom Metazoa; phylum Chordata; class Actinopteri; order Cypriniformes; family Botiidae; genus Botia; species Botia kubotai. The sequence continues at coordinate 17,032 of JAZGTI010000668.1, read as the reverse complement.
GCTGGATGGTCTCCACAATGTAGGTGTAAGTGACTTTTACCAAATGTAGAAAAACAAGAACACACACACACACACTTACTTATCTTAAGTGGGGACATTCCATAGACTTCAAATTGTTTTTATACACAGCTAGCTTTAAAACAAATATGCTGTATGTGTTTAGAAAAATCTAGTAGCTTGTTGCCATGAATAAAGACAGATTTAAGATCTAGCTTGTTTGCTAGTATGCTTCTACAATTTGAATAGTTTGAATAAAAGATAGACATAAACACATAAAAAATATTGATGACTCATCTTGCATTTAAAGGTGTAGGCAAATGTTTGTCCAATAAAATGCTTTCTAGAATGACAATTTGTCTGAAATGTGTTTCCCCTTAATAACACGTGTCTACAAATAGCAAACAAAAAACAGCAAATAATAGTTTGTGTCGTAAACTAAAGGCTATTTGCCTACCCAAACTTCCTCTTCCTTTTTCTATTCAAAATGTCAAATAAAAATGTAGATCCATCCAGTACATAGGCATAAAAGAGAGTTTGGATTATTATCAGAGTTAGGATAATGCAGTAGCATTTAAACAAAGTTTTTCATGTTGGCAAGTGGAACAGAAGCCTCTGGTAACGGACCATGCCTCTGCACCCAGGCCTGAGCTCTCTCACTTCCACGCTCCGGCATGGCCAGCCCTTCGTTTCCCCTTCATGTTCATACAAAGACCTCTGAACTTCTGGCCAAAAATAATACAGGCGTCCCTCAAAGCACTGCCAAAAGCCCGAGCCGACGTGACTCAAAAAAACGTTTAGGAGGATAGCTAAGGCTGGACTGCTGAAGATAATTAAAAACACAGACCCTTTCAGATGTTTACACTACAAGTCTAAAAAACACTGAGCCAAAGTACTAAAGCAGTGTGAGACAGACATAAAGGAATAGATAAATAAAGTGTGCTGCCTCACTGTCTACTGCCTACACATGCAACTATCTTTTAAGGCTGCAAACTTCACAAGTGACTGATTTAAAACACTTACATGAGATTTTAATAGAGTTCAATGCAAACTATGCAAAACTCTTATAAGTCAGACTACTTTATTAACTATTTAAGTATTTTATTGTCATTTTCAGTACTAAATAAAATACAAAATTTTACAATCAACATTTCTCCTGCTTTGTCTTAACCCTTGGACATTGCAGTGCATTCTGGGACTGCCTTATCCATAAGGAAACCATGAAATGCTGCCCTAAAAATTGGTCAAAATGATGCATCTCAGTAAACATGCTTCCTACCTTGTGAAACAGCCTCTGCACAGGGAATGTGGCTATAATGACTATAAGGGCTGCTCATTAGGTTCTGGAACAGAGCTTATAAGAATGTATATAACTAACCCCCACCACGAAATCAGCCGTCTTATCAAAAAGCTCTAAAGTGTGTGGCGTAGCAGAGATAACGAGAGAGTTCAAAGGCACATGTGGCCCAACTCTAATTCAAAGGAATACCTTCTCAGCAGCAGGGCTGATGCCAAGCTGCTAATGACGCGCAATCAGTGGTGCGGTGGGCGGAGAGATAATGAGGGGGAAAAAAGAGCAAGAGCTTTGGGGAACTGAAGTCTTTTAGGTAATTTTACAAATGGGCCCCCCTTAATTAAGTCTGAGACTTGGGCTGGCCACCCTGTGGCACGAAAACCGCACCAGACCTCTCCAATCCGATCCAGCCAAAATGTCTGTGCAATAAACTGGTTTCAACCGGACATAGCTTAATGTGGCCCCACTGGACCTGTTGACTGGGGACTGGCCTAAAGAGTATAAAAATAGAAGCAGTGGACAAAACCAGACCTGTGTACAGACCAGTACTGAGTACAGAGGTCAGAAACAATAATGCAAAGGAACTAAAAAAACATTCTCTCCAGTCTCTATAATGCTAGGGTGTTCGATATGATTTGTAGCTTTGTTATTGCTAGGGTGGTTGCACGGTGTTACTAGGTGGCTGCTTACTGGTCCAGTACAAAAGAGACCATTCTCAAGTTTAGTGATATTCTGTTTCCTATATATAACTTGGTTACCTACTCTAATATAAGACTTTGGGATTTTGTTGTGTTTTGTCATATGACAAGGAGGAATCACTTAGAAAAGCTAAAGCACATTTTTCCGCACAATATTAGGCCAAATTCATATCTGTAAGCACAAACAGGGTGGGACAAACTATGTGCAATAGTTATGCCTGATAGTGATACCTGCCTTTACAACTGCGTATAGCTCAACTTCAAGTCAATTACTTCTGAAAGTTGTTTGGCTGTCCAGAGGGACCTATTTTGAAGGGCTGTTTAGCTTTACAGGTTGAGACTTTAAAGGGGAGGAAGAATTGTAGATCTATGCATAGTTAAGACTCAGAGTTAAATCTTTCCTGCTGTTCAGGTCAAAGCAAACAATCAGATCCCATCACACCAAATACCTGCCACTTGCATGCTAGTCTGGTCAGTGTGTGGCTACACAGCTACGTGTATGCTTGATGCTATATAGGCAGAGCTGTTATGTGGAGACAGTTCTCTGTTTTCTATAGGATTCTGCATTGACAACAAGGTTTTTAATCCCTCAATGCAACAATCCAGAGAGTGAAAAATACGCTGGAACTAACTGAGTCAAATTGCCTATAAGGAGCCACCTTGCGTCCAAGGCAGGATACCCAGAGGGTGGAAGGGCTTTGATACCCTTTTCACTGCTAAGATTAGTCCTGAGAGCCTTTACATACACTCCATGTACACACATGCTCAGTGCTGCTAAGGACTGGAGAGAATACAGAAATAAAGGCTCTCTACCTCCAGCATAAAGAAGCATTGATTTCTTCCACCTTATTTTTTTTGCTCTTCCCAGAACTGTTAGTCTTCCACATCCCACTTCCCCTGAGCATCCCCTTGAGTCCTGACTGTGAGCTCTCTATACAGCAAGCCCTTATCCTGCACTACTGCCGCACAGGAAATTGTTTTTTTTATCATTTATATACTCCAACGCACACACACCACATGAATAAAAAAATCAGAAACTCTTCTAAAAGGTGTACACTATACTTCTGCTATATAGCAACTGTAGCGGCTTTGTTTAAGCTAAGATCAGAGCAATTTAATTTGTAGTTAAGATTGTGCTGTTATATTATATTACCAGTAACTCGTATATCACCAGTAACTAAAATATTGTTAACTATTAGGGTTGTAATGGTATTCCGGTATGGCGGTTTATTGCGATATTGACATGTACGATTATCATATCGTGCACATTTGCTTATCCGCGGTTTTGAAAAAAAAAAAAGAAACCAGATCTCACCCGCGCTGCCGTGTATATGCAACTTCTTTCCACTTGACTGCTTAGACTCCACCCATACCTGTACAGCGGCGAAAATGTGCGAGACAGAGGCTGCAAATTCTAATCTCTATCTCCCGCCGAAAATAAAATTAAAATCTGCAGTATGGGAATATTTTGGGTATCCGAAAAATGATCGCGGGGTTGTTCTTGAAGATGGATATCCAGTTTGCAAGAAATGTGGACGAAGAGTGGCCGCAAAAGGAGGAAATACGTCGAACATGTTCTCCCATATTCGCGAACACCATCCCTCCGTGATGCAGAGGGAATCCCGTAATTCAGTCATGTAATTGGAGTCAATTACAGTATAATACAGATGCCACGTAAAATGTGCGATTTGATAGATAGATGGATGAATAAACTAAAAATATAGCTGAGCAGTAAATCAAATCGCGATGTGCGTGTCTGTGAATATACAGCGCAAAAAGACTGCTATATATTGTAATTCTATTATTCAATTCTATTCACACCATTCTGTGTGTCTCTGTATGAATGAGCAGCGCCGTTTCGCCTAGTAGATCTAGTACACACTCAAGTATGCATGTATGCATGTTCAACCAAAAACCATATCTTTTTTTATTCATTTAAGGGTCATTGTAGCTGATGATTATAATAATAATAATGATAGTTTAATACCGTATACCACGAAACCGTGATATTTTCTGAGACGATAATCATACCGTTAAAATCTCATACCGTTACAACCCTATTAACTATTAACATTTTAATTGTATAAACTTTAGGTACAGGTAAACAATTTGAGCAAATGCATCTCAAAGGGGCTAAAAGTACAATGAAAATATAAAAGTAGTCCATATAATTTGTGGGCTATTTTCCTAGTCTATAGCCATATTATACATTTTGTGTGAGAAAAAGAACATCACCTTAAAGAAAACCTTCTGTCATTTTTTTCTGCTGCTAACGTCACAACATTTGGTCTCACCAATCTGACCTTTAAAAAAGACAAATCTGTCTTTTTAAAACTACAAGTACACTAAAGATCAGCCATACCAAATCCAAAACAAAAACACTCATTTCCTTTAATAACTGATGACTCATCATAGCCATGATGACATTTTTAGATCAGCATTATACTGAAAGACGGAAGTGGAGGGCTGAAGTGTGCCTATGATGACTCACTGGACGCTAAACCTTCTGTTATTCCCCTCAGCTCAATGTAGTGAGTGATGTAACACCTGGATGGCAAGCACATAGACCTCTGACCAGTGGTGGGAGTCGTCACCCTTTGCTTCACATTATTGTGTCACTCCTAACAGAAACTAATTGTTATTTTTGTACTTTTTTATACCTCTGTCTTGAAATCTGGCTGTTTTTAATGTGTTTAATCTGTAACTTTTTGGGGTAAAATATAAAATATAAGAATCTGCAATTTTATCTGCAAACATTTTTTTTATCTGTTTCAAACAGAGGTTGCGATAAAGAGGCAAAACGTACAGATTGCAGCTTTAACACTGCCAAACATTCTGTATGAATAACCCGTACCACAAAAAGTGACCACATAACAAGCTTTACTGTGTTGGCCCCAGCACAGCCTCCACTAGATAAGGCAACGTAAAGAAAAATTGGTGTAAATATCCCTAACCTTTTCTTTTCTAGTTTAGATATAGATGGAGGTGTTGCGTGCTCAACCAGCCCAAAACCAGACACACCCTGCTAAATGCCCAACACTCTGAGATGCAGACCAAGTGCTTTTCCAGATTTAAATGAGCTAAAACCAGCTGAGGTTAAGTATAGGTTAGCTCACGAGCAACCATCAGGAGGAATGTCCATCCCCTCAGAGAACAGCTCTCCTCCACATAATCGCCCCAAGGTGTAAATCCAGAGCTGCATTGCTGCTGTCTGCGGCCACTTGCCTCGCACTGCAATATATGGAAAGGTCATCAACAACCCCCCTTCATTTAACAACTGTGCTAACAACCTCATGTGGAAATGTGTGTCCACTCGCTTTCAAGGGCAAAATAGGTACGTTTTACATAAGAACCGGCACTCAGTAGTAAATCTAACACTTCATTTGATTTCCGAACGCAGGGACGCACCCAACGGCACAAGAGAAGCATAAATTCCAGGATGGAAAGCAGCACTGGATTAAGTTTCCTTTACAGCTCAGGGTCCTTGGCTTAACAGTCTACCCTTTTGGCCTGAAAGCGAGACAGACACGAGTGAAACAGGAGCCATGTGGCTTTCCCTGTGCCTGCCGTCCCTCCCCCTCTTTCACCCGGGGCACTCGTAAATCAGGATGGCAGTTAGCTAGGAAGCAGCTGCTAATGATAGTTTTACTGGGGAGAGCAGGAAGTCATCCTCTGACCCCGCCTGCTGCTCTCGGTCTCCTGTGACTGTCACAAAGGGACAGTATGTGGGCAAAAGCCATACACACAACCTGCTCAGAAATGGCTACAGGAAAACTGCTCACGCCGCTATCACTTCCACCATCTTCGGAAAAACAAAGGCCCATCCTTTCTACAGGAGCCTCAGCAGGGTAAAAATATCACAAGGACTTTTCTGGGACGCTTCACATATAAAAACCGCAGACATGAAAGCTGGAGAGAAACGGAAGTTACTAAACATTACTTTTAGAATGTCCATGTCTTTAAAAGCACACAAAACATGAAACAACATAGAAAACACAGAAAAGTTCAGGGGTTTGGTCACAAAATCTGTTAAGAACATGTCTGGGACTTACTTCACAAAACCAAAACAAAGAAATTATATAAGAAATTAAGAAAAAGAAATAATATTTCACTTAAAGACAATTAAGCACACTTCAAGACATTCTGTATTATAAAACAGTAAAATGCGTCTCCTCTGCAGTAACTGTAAAACAGGTTTTTGCTAAAACTGTAAAAGAGTAATCTTTTGAGAATCACTACTGAGAATAGTGGCAATTACAAACTCATCCAAGATAAGTTTACATGCATTAGGTTAAAGAGAATTTCTAAAATAATGCACTGAGGTGCAAAACTGTCAATCAATGGACAAAAACAAATTTTTTTCTTCACAGAAAATAATTCATTGAATTAATACAATATCATTTTTATTTTTTCGTTTTGCTTTTGGGTGAAATGTAAGATTTTAATATGATTTTTCAATATGTGTTGGACAACATGAGGTGGATGATTGTTGCACAAACCAATAAGCATTAAATGAGCAGCTCAAAGCAAAAGGCTCTTACTGTGAACACATCATCATCTCCAAGTTCAGCCTCATTCTGGAGTGTTGAAGAGGAAGTTGTGGAACCTAAAATAAAAACACACGCAAACAGGAGACGTGAGCCAACAGACCACATATCCTGTCGGTTAATGGTGGTATTTGAGGGTGCAGAGAGAAGGAAGCTAACAGACAGACAGTCAAACCCGGTCACATGACTCTAAGACCTGAATGAATGCATCACTTCACCTGCAGCCTTACACTCCCATTGTTAATATACATCTTTATCCTTAACATGAGTTATAAAGGTGCTTCGCAGCCTTTGTTATACTTAAAACTGTGTGTCGCTACTGCAGTGTACTTCTCAGGGAAAGCCTGTTTTTGTCTTTCGAAAAACACATCAAAGCCCAAAAGAATTAAATAACCCTTAAAAGTGCACTGTAGTTGTTTACAGGGCAGAGTACTTTCCTACAGTTATACTGGCTTTAAATAGTAGCATGTAATAGCATGTTGCAACAACAGCTTCACACAGTAAGTACGGTACAATGTCACATGACCTTAATGTGTTGCATGATTAATTCACGAAATGGGGAGCAGTTGTTCTGGAATTTTATTTGTAGCATATGTAGAAATGTGTTAATATGCCACTGGTGTTCGCTCTTGCTTAAACTGGCCAAGAACCGCCTTTTTAGATGGGAGTTAACAGATCTGACTGTTATGCAAAGTGACCAATTACAGTTAGTTTTGTTTGAACATGCCATTTCTTGGTTATTTCTGATGATCTTCTCTAATGATGTTGAGAAAGTACTAGTGCAAGACCGTCCATAAGAAATAGTACAAAAAACATAAGGTTAACTTGCAGAAAACACGTAGAGACCTACGTGGTCTTGGTCACAAAATTTGTTATTCAGCCAGATTAGTCAGATTTGTGCTTACTAGACTGGAAAGTCTTTAACAATTTTGTGTGCAATATTAATGAGATGATTTAGCAAATGGACAGGTGGGCCGATAACATTCTAGGACTTTATACCTATGACACCTATTAACAAAAATGCAGCAACATTTAAAAGCTAATGTTTACGGTTGCCAATGTAGAAGTATCCTGTTCGCATATGTATCAGTCACCCATGATTTATTTATTCTACAACCATAAGTATCCAATAACAAGTGTCTGACTGAGATAAAACAAGAAGTTTTCGACTGGTCATATGACCTCAACATTGAGGTCATCATGGTGTGGGTCTACCATGATAAATGAAACAGCTTGAAACAGAATGAAACAAGACCACTGCAATGACTTTTTTAGAGTTTTCACCTTGCGTGAGTGTAGACCATTTTCAAAAAACACTTTACAAAGTCCTATTTGTTTTTGTTTTTTAAATGACTTGATGCACCTTTAATCCTAGTTACGTGCATTTAGTAATGTGGTATTCTTCTAACTACGATGATCTCACCCTCCATCAAGTCTTCCAAGGCTTTCCGCACACCTCTATCGAAGGCACGGGCATCAGCGGGGCTCTGGAATGTTAGGCCACATTTTTTGTTGTCGACCTTCCAGTGGTGAAATGTGGGTGTGGCCTTTGTGTAGATTAGATCCTTTTTCACAAAGCATTCCAAGATCACCTGCCAGCCAAAACAAATGAGACATTTCAGAGATGGATCCCACAGTCTGCTGCAGCACTGACAAGGGTCAAAGGGAAAAATCACATCACTGATGCATTCATAACCAGATTTCTCTTAGAAAAGAACCCAGCATGTAAAACTCCTCAGGCTGTAAATCAGCTTGATTTCTGAGCAGCCCCTGCAGGGGAAGAAGACTGTGAATATTTGTGCCACACCTGTTTGTCTTTAAGGCGCTCGCCATGGATAAGGAAATCACTGTGGCCAGTCAATTCAGCAGGCGTCACCTTGCAGACCCCCACCCTGCTGAGACCCCCTCCTTCCTGTGCCAGCCAACCTCCGCTCGAGTCATCTCGGGTCATGACCACCGCTTTGACACGCACAATGTAACTGTCACTGAGAAAGGTACAGACAGGGAGACAGATGAGGTTGACAATTTAATTTCGACAGACACAAGAGTGGAATTGAGAGTTATGCGTTGTAGAGATGTTTTAATGGCATCTTTAATTTAAACATCACTAGCAAAAACAACATTTGTTGGCAAGTTCTATATATTTTTGCAACTAAGTCAAATTTGAATGAATTCTAAATCATTTACTGTTTTCCAACACAAAATTTTGCCAATGATATTAATAGGAGTCCCCACGTGGCATTTTTTTCTTTGCTGTTCGGTACACCAAATGCCAAAAGGCTAATAACTTATTCACAAATTCAATGGTAACTTTTTTATTCATCTGTGGCTTTACAATATAATGTTATTGTTATAATGTCACTGTAGCTTTACAATATAATGTCTGTGTTTGACATATCGCCAAGTCAAACTCACGAGTAAAATTCATGAGAAAAATACATCAATTCCAAAAATTATTTGAATGTGATGAAAATGATTCCCTAGGAGCATTTTCACTCAGACAAGCACAAGGCCCAAGGTAGGATTACTTTTCTTATAACACAAGCGCTCTTCTTCTGTAACACTGTAAAAGCCAGCAGTCAGCTTTATATGGTAACCTAAGCCTGCATCCTCAATAATTAACCAGAGAGGCAAAAAGGACGAGTAAGGAGGTGAGGACCCATCTCAAGATCAGAGAACCCCTAAATCAATACACTGAACCAGAGGAAGGGAAGAGCCTCGCATAGATGTGAAATACACTCAAAATGTTTGTATGTATGTCTTACTCCTCTGCAGTTTGTATGTTATAGTCTTACTCGTAGTAAATAGCACAAATGAGATCTCTTTAAAATTTTTACTGTTTCTTCTAGACAGCAAAGATATTAAATGATGAGCACTTTAGTTTAAAGGTATACTTCACTCTAGAGTTAACATATTCAAACTCATTGTCTTAATGCAGCTTCTTTAGTTTGGTTATGCATCTGTGTATTTGGCTATGAAGTGTGAGAGTACAAATCACCATCCACTTTCATTCATATGGAAGAAAACTGATCAATCAAAACACAAGAATTCGTAATTGCATAGTTAGATTTTCCTTCTGAGAGAAAGACTCCAGGAAATCTCATAATGGAGTTTCAGAAAAGATCCCAACAAGACCTCTTCTCAAAATGGGTTCAGATCAAAAGAGAGATCCAATTCCTCCCAACCACAAATGATCTGAGCTATGCACACATTTAACCTTTAAGACAATGTTAATACTTAAACACAACATAACTGAGCATTGAAAACTAAGTCTCCTGAGCTATGAAAGATCAAACTCTGGACAATAAAATGTAGCAAAACAAAAAGCAAACAGACAAACAGCTCTACAAAACATAGAGCCACAGCACAGAGCAAAGCGGCCATATAAGAAAGTATTACGATCAGCCATTTATAATTATTAGACAGTCCCTGGCTCTGAGCCTGTTTAGATGTGTCTCCCCACATGGAAAGTTAGAAAGAAATACTGTCTGTGGGATTAGAATTAATGAGTGAGGAAGTCCTGGGGGAGCAGCACCATCTAATGTACTTACAGTAAGACAGCCAGGCCAGGGGATTGTCTGTATGAGAGTCATTCAATATCCATGGCTAAACGGCTAATTAAAATCAAATCAAATGCAACTCCTAATAAAACTCGGTGTTTTTCATTATTGAAAGAGCAGAGGGCTGGTGATTCCCTTCTAATCTGCAGCTGTCATGCATTCACAGAAGTGTTCAGAAATGTATCCATATGAAATGAAATGAATCAATAGTTTCAAGCATCAGTAGATACTGAACATTACTGAGAAAAGGGAAATGTAATGCTTTTGTTAACTGGTCAAATGGACATGGTTATCAACAAATGCCAATGAATTCTGAGTCTCATCTTTCAGCACTGATCCCACTAAAAGAGCACAAACTCAGATCTGCTTCTAAATGAAGACACATGACAGAAGCGGGTGTTTAAAAGGCGAGTGAAAATGTCACTGAAATATGTGTGAGTGTTTATGTCTGTGTGTGTGAGAGAGTGAGTCACTCCATCCATCTGTGATGTGGAAATTTACAAAAAAACAGCACTTTTCCCTCATCTTCACCCACATACAGCTTCAAAATGTTGTGATCTTTACAACTTTACATCAAGTTGAGGGCAAGAGGTCACAGCAGGGTAAGGACGGTAGATATATGTGACACTGCCTGTGAAATCCAGGCTAAAGTCTCATACTTTAATTATGAGATTAGTAAAATTAAAGTTTGATTTTAATAATTTATTTCAATGTTTGACATGGCATTACTCAGTCATGATTTTATAAGACAAACACACACACATATATATATATATATATATATATATATAAGAAAATATTTGTTTCTGTTTCTAATAAACTGTTATAATAGTCTGTAAGATCCAACTGTAAAGTTGGATCTGATTAAAATTAGAAACCACTATTTCTTTCTGTGTGATGTCAAAGTTACTTCCCATTTCTTATCCCTGACTATTACATTAAAAGGAAATGTCTTCTGCTATTTGGACAAATGACCCATTTTTCATTTTTAATCTGTGGAAGTGCTACAGCAGACTAAAAATCACAGTCTAATATACAAATTCCCCCTTTTTGACCAAAACCTTCCATGACCAGTAGTTCAAGACTACTGCATTAACAATGATAGCTTCCTGGTCATCTGTTTTAAGTAACTGACAATATTTCTAGCTATTAGCACTGGCTCCTGAAGGGAAAAAACAGGGTCACAGAATTACAGGCATTTAACACAGCGTAAAAGTCATACAAATGCACACACACGTACACACAACAGAATGTACGAAGGCGTCAAAAGCCACGATTCCCTCTGCTCGCTGTCGTCCAGGGCTGAAAGGCGCCTCAGTGCGGCCTCTCTCCCATCTGTGCGGCAGTGGGCGTTAGTCCAGTGTCACACCCCATCACAGCCAGCCAAGAAATGAGTCTCTGAGCACAGCACAGGTGATATTCCATGTCAACCTGAATACCAGCATCCCTCTGCTTTTCAGCTTTTATTTAAATCTTTTTGAATCTTTTTCCCCTGAGCCAAAAAAGTATGAAACAACCCGCATCATCTTTCTTCATCCACTAATCCGTGCACACCAGTGTCTGACTTGCATTTACTTAAAACTATAAAAGATACTTTCACATGATCATGTATCAGTTTAACAGAACAGAAGGTTCTGAGGTTTAGACTTTAAATGTAAACCTTAAACTGCTGTAAGGCAGTTGTGGCCTACTGGTTAGTGAGTTGGGCTTATAATCAGAAGGTTGCTGGTTTGATTCCCACAGTGGGGGTTTGCAACTGAAGTGCCCTTAAGCAAGGCACCTAACCCACAATTGTTCCCCGGGCGCAGTAATGTGCTGCCCACTGCTCCGGGTGTGTGCGTGTTCACGACTTGCAGTATGTGTTCACTCCTCACCAGTGATGGGTTAAATGCAGAGGTCACATTTCGGGTAAAAAATAGGTCACTTTCACTTTTCAAACTAGAATTTAAACCTTATGATTCTTTTAAAAGCATAAAGATGGCTGTTTTCCAAAGATTTTCAGTGAATAACAACATCAATTTTTACTTGTTTCTCACACAATTCTATCATATCAAAACGTGGAAATATATGCGCATATGTCATAGTGTTTCTCAACCAGGGAGCTGGGGCAAAGTGACGGGACCCTTAAATTTCCAAGGGGGCTTTAGGATGAAATTAAAACAATTACAAATAAGACCGAACAAGAATCAAAATAGGCAAAACAACCAAAATGTGCTCCTGTAGCTCAGTTATTAGAGCAATTAGTGGGTTTGATTCCCAGGGTGCACATGTATTGAGAAAATGTAACACTTAAATGCACTGTAAGTCGCTTTGTAGATATTTGTATGTTTTTTATGTATATTTGTATGTGTATACTTGTGGATGGACTACGCAAAAACCTGTGGTAGTTCCATTACAAATCCATGTGTGAACAAATTTATTGACTAAATAAAAACCTTTGACCTCCACAGAAATTACCTTCACATAAACCATAATAGACAACACTGATATATTCTTAAACAGATCATATTAAAAGGCCACAGGCTCAAAGCCAAGGGTCTGGAAGTTCCGGTTAACAGAAGTAAAGTGACAAGAGGTCTTGCAGAATCCCTGTGGCTGGGATTTTTTGGGCGTACATGCTGCTTGGCAGGCTGTGGAGGAACTGTGGTGAAGTCAGCAGTGTTCATAGACAGATTTTTCTCACCATAGTTTAGTCTATTTGATTACAATCAGTGGGCCCCGGCGTTATAATAGGGCACAATGGTTTCCGTACAATACGGGATTGTCCACATTCTAATGGCTTTAAATAATATGTCGCCACCTCCTCCCAGAGTCACAATGAGATCGACAATGGACAACTCAGAGTTATGACAGCATGGCTCTGGATTAATTCAATCTGCAATCTTCTCCTGTGTGGGCAAATATAGCCTGGGTGGGCCAAGTTACTGGGAGATGCTCAAAACATTATTCCCAAAGAATTTCCATTCTAATCTAAACAACCAAACAAGTTATATGATTTTAAGTTCTAAAATTTTAAATGAGCAACAAATGAGGTGAAAGCTACTTAGCTAACGAAAGAGTATACAGGGATACAATTAGACGGCAATACCATATTACTGAATAACTAACATATGTATACCATGATATTTACAAGGTACTTCATTGAATACCATGTTACAAAAGGGTACTGTAATGTCAAATAAATACAATAATACTATGTACTATGTACAGTTTTGTTAGTGTAGTGGAAATACGGTAGCACTGTTCGTAGCAGTAAACTAATATTACATCAAAAACATAACTAGGACTGCACTAAATTTAAGAAAAATGGGATAAGCCGTAACTTAAAGCGTTAACATTTTAAATATGTAAATATCAATTTAAATTATAATAAAATACATTTTAGAGTCATCACAAAGCATTGTGGTATATACATGGTGCGTTTTGCATATTTGCGATATTTAGCTAATTTTTATATATTAAGCAGCCCTATACAGAACCCAAACCATATTCTACTCTCTAAGTACGTAAACACAGGAGCTTCTAGCGACCCAAACTTGATTGCATGCTTTGTTGCATTCTAAATTGCTGCCATGCTGTAGCAACAGTTTCAAGATACAGCTGTACATTGATACCATAAACTTGGCAAAGTATCCAGTTGCATTCTTTCACGGAATACAAACGGCAAACAAAATTGCTCTATGAAACTCCTACCTTAGTGAATGTCATTCCATTCTATCCCTCTCAAAACATTTAAACTATTTTTAGTCAACTGTATCATAGTTCAGATAAAATTGATGTAAAAACACAAATGACAAATGTACAAAAGATGGATACCACTGGGTAATGTGTGTGTGTGTGTGAGTTTGGCTACCACAAAGGCCTATGGCGACGACATGTTAAGATGTAACATCATAAAAATAGTTAATCAACCATTTCTTTTTCTCAGTTAAAAGTCGATATTGTAACACGCTGGAACCAATTTAATAATATCAGACAGAAACGAGTCAGAGTTCTAAAATCCGATTAGATTAGTTACGTTCAAAGCCCTTGTAAAATGCAGTTAAACACACCTGTGACCGCACATTCTACATTAATGTGCCAAGTTGCTATGTTTCTTGGCAACCACAGACAGAATATAGTTAGGCTATTGAACTATATTACCTGGCTTAAGCTGTTTAGAATATTACTGATATTACTAAATATGTATTACAGTATTTATATACAGTATACAGTATTTATTTACTGAACATTGGTGTGCTTTATCATAAGTTGTTGACAGTGTGATATAAAAGCAATACGCCAACTAAGGATGTGTGACAGTGACTTTTCGATGGTTCAAAAGCTTCATGTAGTACCTTACCATAGTACAATCTTTGTAACACATGGCCCCTAATGGCTTACTGTTTTAACACATAACAGTCAGCATCTCTCGTGCTAATCTCATCCTAGATTCTGTATTCTCGTCAAATGTTGTTTTTCAAACACATACCACAGACCACGCCAATTTCAACCTTTGTCATTCAAAGCAGTCTCTTATGTTTTGTATCTGCTTCCAAAGAAACAACACGCAGCTGAATATACCGCAGCACTAAACCACAGACAGAAGAAAGAACATGCCAGGCAAAGCAGACTGCCGCTTGACGACAGAACAATCCAGAAAAACCTGCCTTGACTGGGCTTACCGGCTGTTCTCTGCCATCTTTGTATCTAGCAGCACCGCTCACAGCGTCGGCGTGGGGACCGTCTCCCGGGCACGCTCAGAAGGACAGAGACCAAGCTGTGTCTCCAGCCTTAGCATCTCCTCAGCTCTGCACGGTGTCCGAGCTGGGTGAGAAAGCATGGAGAACGCTTCAGTCTCTGTATGATTCAGTCTCCTTGACGAACACTCGGAATGCTGGAGTATGAGTCATCCGCAAACAGCCATTTCTGCTCTGTGCCGCCCGGCCTACAACACAGAAATCTCCCCCTCTTTTGCCTCGTTTTCCTGTCTTCTCTTTTGCTGTGGCTCTTTTGCAATCAAACGTGCAGAGAATATCATCTCCAACCAGTGTAAGCTGCAACTCGCCTACACCTCCAGCTAAAGCTACGACCAACTACACCCACACATGCAAAGGATGTGGGCTCAACCAAACATGAACCAGTGCAGTTAGTTACTGTACCCATGTACATCAAATAACACACCTACACGCTCACCGAGCACTTACTTGGAGCCTATATGTTATGTAAACACCTACTTCTCACCCATCAATCATTTGTGCCAGCCGGAGAGCTGCTCCTGAAGACCAGCTGAGTACTAAATGGGAACAGTTTGTGTAACGTTGTTCAGGCTTATACAGAGGCTGAAGTACAATGATGGACAATGAGCTCTTTAATAGTAAAGTGGATGTTGTAAATCTTCATAATAAGAAAATAGCATAATTCTGCAATAGCTTTTTGACCATCTGCTTTGACAAGCCTCAGCCAAAAACCCAAGCTTGATGGAAATGCGTTTACCTTTACACATTTGGCACATGCTTTTATATAAACAGCACATTTTAGGTATACATTTTATCAGTACCTGTGCTCCCTGGGAATCGAACCCTGCACTGTTAACACAATGCTCTACCAATTGAGCTTCAGAAACATGTTTAATGGTGCTGTAATTGATCTTTTATTTGGCATACATGCTTTAAATGTCCCAAAAAATTTTTTAAGTAAATTGTCTAGCAAGTTGTAAGTTGCAGACTTACAAGTTAATGTGTGTTAATCCCTCTTATTAACACTGAATTGCTTGTATTTACAATTATTTTCATTCCCCTAATTCTTTTAGCAGAAGAAACGTTTAAAATGCACAATTACAGTAAACAGGATTTGCTTTCCCAATGTGATTCCAATACATCACACGTTGCAGCTGCATTTACCTTTACTGTAGATTAACTCTCCTGCACATGTTTGGGCCTTTACCAATGTTTTACTGTAACTGGCCAATGTTAAAGCCCCAAGCACAAGGCTTGAATGACAGTTGAGTGGGTGGTTCTTCTTCACTTTTGCCCGGGATCATCACGATCCATTGAATTTACGCTACAAATGCAATGTGGTCACGTCTATTTTAACTACCTGTGATTTCAGTGTTTTGTACGCTATTTACACTTGCATTTAGTGCAGTCCAGCTGTGACTGGGTCAGCCAAGACAGATGGTTATACAACACATCTTAATTTACGTAAGTAATTTACGTTTTAAGAAACTGGTGGCTAATTCATATGATCTTATTCGTCCGTTACTGTATGATTTCACCCCAGTGATGGTCAGGTTTAGGGTTGGGGTGGACCTTCAAACATCACAGATTTTTGAGTGGTTCACATTGTACAAATTTATACAAAAACAACACTTAGTTGCATTTAACAACAAGATATTTACATTTTACAGTTTTTTTAGATCGGGATGGTCAATAAGCCAACAAGAAATCCACCAAGCCTTAAGTACGTAACAACAAAAGCGCTGCTAAAGTTAATAAAGTCACGTCTGATATGCTTCTGTTATGTGGGAATGCCATGCAACTCAAACTGAACAGATGTGAAAGTTTAATAGGACGGAATAGGAATACATTCAGTAGACATATGAATGCATGACATTTATCACATGAGTCTAGCAACACCTCACTCTCTGGGTGTACTCACATTAGGCACGGTTGCCGTGAACTGGGCCCGAGTACGATTGTCCCCCCTCCCCACTCCCCCTCTGGCCTGCACTCAGGGTTTCACATAGGGTTTCAGCATTCGTGCCGGAGCACGCTTACGTCACGCTTACGAGCACGCCTACTTCATTATGGTGTGACGGTTTCGGGATAAACAGGAAGAGCGGTGCTCTCCCTGAACGCAATGGAGTCCATCGCTCTCTTTATTTTGTGGATAATTTTGAGTCGTTTGGTCCGCGGTGGTCCACAGCCCTCTCACAGCCCGTTTTTAAACAGATCT